>JBBBVU010000019.1:9505543-9518293 GCA_037177055.1 Atherinosoma microstoma
TGAAATTAAGAAAATGGACAGCCATAAGGCTCCGTCCATATGCATATTCAACATTGAGCCTTAACACACCCAGATAATGCAGTTGGGAGTCAAATTATTATTCCTGCATGTTTATGTTCAGTTAACTCAAACTGTTCTGCCCATGCTCCCCAGTTTCCACCCAGGGTTTTAACACAGATGTAATGGAAGAGGCAAGTCCACAATAGTAGAAGACGAAGAACAGAATATAACATGTGCTTCTCATTTGGTAAAAAGAAAAAGAAAATGAAAGTTTGGAGCACTTACAAAATAAACAGAGCTGTAAAAAGGTGCCCAGTGCACGCATCAAGATGGTCCCAATTTGCTGCCAGCTTAACTAGTGGTGTAGCCACTAGCACTATAGCCACTACACATAACAGAAATACTTGTTTTTGTGGTTGTTTCAAAAATAAATAAATAAAGTGCTACATATAAACTGATATAAAATCCTATCACATGCTTATATACTGAAACAAGGACAATACTCTAATTGTGTGGCCTTATTGAGCTGTAACCTTTAGCTTTGCTTGTTGAAGTATTGAGAGATAAATTATCCATCATAATTGAAAAGACACAGACATCAGTCCTAAACTAACTGTATGAATGCTGAATGGGCCTCGTCACTATAAAGGTAATAGTCAGTTATGTATGACAGCAATGATGCTGCACAGCTCAGACTTTGAAAAAGATAAAAGAAGTGAAACACAAAAAAAGTTTACTGTGATGGTTGTCCATGAAATTTTCCTCCAGTCCTCTAAATTCCAAGATTTGATCTTGTGTCAGGTTTGTAATTAAATGCAGCTGTAAAGAAAACAGCTTTTATTCGGTTTGATCAAATTTATACACCTTAGCAAAGTCTGGCATGTGTCCCATCTGTGAGGGCTATGGGGGTTTGGATAAAACGAATGCACATTGTGTAAAGTCAGCACACATTTTCAAGTAACACAAACTGACCAGGTGTTGAAATGTCTTTAGAAGTACTTTTGGATCTGTGCTCACTTTTAGTGATATGCAGAGCGACAAGTAAGATTAACAAAGGTTTGAAAGAACGCAGTTGTCAAGTCCAGATGCACACACTAACACTGAGCTGTTTCTGATTCTCTTTCATCTAAAATCACCACCTCAAAGGCATTCATGTATATTTATATAAAAACCTATATACATAGAAACATATTTTCCTCTGAGCTGCATACAAGTGGAGGTGCAGACCAAACAGACACACATGCCTGTGCATACACTAAATTCATATGGTTGTCCCATTATCCTTCCTGCCAAGTTGGAACCAGGTTAGAATCGCTTCCTCGGTGCTCACGGTCAAAACATATTTATTTTCCTGCAGGGTTCTGACATAAGAAGGCCATCAGAGTAAAACTTAAATCTACCTGAGCATTGGCTGAACTCTTACTGCCCCCATTAGGGCCGGTATGATAATCAGCCAATACAAGTCAGCAGCTGTCCTCATCCTGATACAGTCCAGTGTCAATTAAAAAACAGATTTAAAAAAAAAAAAGGAGAACATTGAAACATCAAGGAGAAAAAATAATCACCAAACCTTCATCAACACCTGTTTTATCCAAAGTAATTAAGCTGTAGTTTATTTTACATTTCCAGACTTGATCGGATAGTATCTCATTGGATATTAACGGGCCAGAGGAAGATAATTAGAGGCAAATGTCCAGGAATCCTATTGTATTTGTTTTAAACCATCTCCGCTACATCTAAAATGATTCCAGTGTTGTAGTCTCTGAATTCATCTGCATCTTTCCTAAATTGATCTTCTGGTTAAAAAAGAATGAAAAGATAAAAAAGAATCAATGAAAGTAATGATCTGCAACTTTGTACAAACAGCTGATACATTTTTGATCAAACAGTATACAGTGCAGGCATGTTCACTCTGTGATTGGCTGAAGACCATCTTCCTGAGCCACAAGCTGTGTCCCAATTCAGGGTCTGCACACTTTGAAGTGCGCTGCCTACGAAAGCAACCAAGTGGCCTTCAAAGCCGTTTCTTTGTTGGTGCAATGAGACAGCCTACCAAGTGTGTGAGAATTTCCCATTGTGCTACAGTCCCATGTTGCCTAGCAACTGCAGATATGAAAGCGTTCTCATTCTTCCCACTAATTCCTTCAGATAACTCTATAAAAAAAAAATAAAAAATGAAAAATTGTGCCAGAAATTTCTGCTAAAAGTCACATTTTAAAATTTGCTTCAGTGGCTGTTTTTTTAGAAAAAATAGCTGGCAGACACTTCTTTAACCACTTACAAAATCTACAAATATCCTATGACACGATTTTAATGCCACTGTTTCACAAACTTAAAGTTTCTTTTCATATTCTGTCACATTTCTAAAGGTAAAAGAATAACTTACACTCAAAGATGTATTCCTCTGCACTTTGCCTGTCATGAGCCGTGGCTCTGTCATTCATCTTGTTCGAAATGAATTATGGGAGAAAAGTGGCCGCGAAGGATACACCGCCAGTAGCCTTTGTTTCAGGCCAAACTAAGATCCTTGGGAAGGTTATTAATTGGGACAGTAGCCTACTTGACGGTCCGCTGTGACTAAGGCAGCCGGCGAATCCGCACTTCAAAGTGTGCAGACCCTGAGACACAGCTACAGCCGTCCTAGCTGACTCAGGAAATGTTTTCAGGAGAACATATATCAATAGGTTTTGGAGTTTTAAGGGACATGCTGTTGCAAAGACAGTTTGAGGTTGTTCTTCCAATAAGCACCCAATGACCACTTCAAAAACTTGAAACTAAAAATAACAAATCCAGAAACAGATACAATCACAAGTATCACACAGGACATCTCATTTCATTCATTTCATTTCATTCATTCATCTCAGCCAAAAGGAAGTGCAATCTTAAAATGATCAGTTGAGTAATTTTCTTGAAAAGTTGTGCTAAATATTTTAGTGATTATTCATTCATTTCTCCACCGTGAGATCAATAAAGTATATCTATCTATCAATCAATCTATCTATTTATTGAGTTTATGTGGGTACAAGTGTGTGGGCCTCCAGGAAAAAAAAAAGTTTGGGAGCCAGTGAGCAAGAGTCATTGCTGTTCCATAATCTTTGTAGAAATTAAAGCCCAATTAGTTTTTGTAGAAACAACAAAATGCCTAAATTGTAACAAATCATATGAAGTATTGACCTGAAATGATCCATACACATTTGAAAGTTCGCAGATCACCCAATGCAGTGTTTTCCAACCCCGGTTCACAGGTCTGTCTGACATTTATGGCTGTGTTCCTGTTTTAACACACCTGACTCTAATGGATCAGTGATTGTAGGCTTTTGTAGAGTTTGGTGGAAAGCTGATATGCTGAGTACTTCATTTCAAGAAGGTGTCTTGGATCAGGGAATTTTGTAAAATGCACGACAGGGTGGCCTAAGGACAAGGATAAAGAAACACTGACCTTTTTCTTTCACCATTAATGGCTGCCACAAATGTGACTCAGTTAAACCATAAATTTTGATAACAATTAATTAAAGTGGGGGGCGGGGGGGTCAGGAACTTCCACCAATGCTGTCACTTATAATCACTGGAAGATGCCACGTGTTTTGAATTATGTTTTATCAGGAAGATAAGTTCAACTGTAAGAATCACTTTCTATCTAAAATACCACATGTCAAACATTTCTTATTTCTTCAAGTTGTTGAGCAGAATTCTCAAAAATGATCATATATTTAAATCTTTTAAAGTCCACATTAAACATTGTGAGTATTGTCATTTATCCCATAATGTGAATATTTCCTGTTAAAAACAAAAGTTATGGGGTCTGCCCCTTCCCTCTCCCCCAAAAAGCCCAGCCTGCTGTGATTGGTCAGCTCCAGGGGTCTGATCAGGCACACTGTTCCACATTAGCTGAGATTACAATAATTTCCCTCAAAGGGATAAATAAAGTATTTTTCATTTCATTCATTCATTTAGGAATCATTGGACACAAAATTAGTACATGTCCCTGAGTACAGGCTGAGTAATCATTTTTAGCTTTCTAGGAAATTACAAACTGAAGTTTCTTTAAGAATACCTTTAAAGTAACTTTTTTATAATTGATGGGGAAAATGCTGAGGCAGAGAACAGGGCAACATTAACACGTACGTACGGTAAGCCATATATCCACAGTGGGATGCAAAAGAGCAGGGTTCAAACAGGGTCCCTTGTTGGCTAACATCAACAGGGTCTTTATCATTGCTGCTTGCAGCTATATGTTCAGCTGTAAAAGATTTGAATTGCAAAAAAATGTTTTAGTGGACTGTAATCACTGTGAAAGTGAATGGGATCAGATCATAGAACCAGAGCAGTGTGATTAAGGCATGTATTAAGAACTTTACCTTTGTAAGGCCTCTCAATGAAAAATAAAAAGAGTTGACGGAAGACAGTTTGGCAAAGTAAATACACCAAAAGATAAACTGCAGGATGTCGTGTCAAATTAAAGATGCAATGCTCTGAATGTCACAGGTTGAGGATAAATAACAATGTCAGCTTTTCCGTCTGGGACGTGCGTCGATGTCTGGATGGGGTCTTACTCCCTCTGATGCCGTGCCTCCTGTTCCCACACATATGGGTTTGGAGGGGCCGGGCTAGGGAGGGTTGTGGCTGGTGTGGAACCCAGAGAGCACTAATCTATTTCCTGCACTTGTTATGGTTTCTCCAGCAAGGCCTTGGAACATTCCAGGAGCCGAGCACAGTGTCGGGGTGTCTGTGCCTGGAACCAGCTGTGTCAGCATAGACGGGGTTCGGTTCAGTCCTGTGGGTCTTTGTGGGCAAAGAGCAATCCTTGGCTTCATAGAGACACCTCACCCGCCACCTCATCCATCCTTGTTATAACACGGATTCAAACCTGGTTATATTAAAATGGCTTGTCGTGCAATGACACATTTAATACATGCTGTCATGTGATACTTTGCAGGGCGTTTGTCAGAATGCCTGATGTGGATTTTTCTGCACTTTGCTGTGGTTTGTACTTTTCCAATGTTGTATTGCAGGATTCTCAGATTCTCCTTAGTTCTGTCTCAAAATTGCATGGCAGCTTTTGATCACTTAATACTTTTGTGAAGTGTACAATCCCCATTTTCACGATCTGCCATACCACACTCAGAACTTTCCTTTGGCCTCAAAACTTCACAGTCAGCATGGCATTACAAACACTTATTATTCATATGGGTGCAATTTTCCCTCGATTGCACTTCCCTTATTGCTGCTAATTTCAGTAGATTCCTTCATATGATTGATTGTCTTCCATTTGTTATAAATAGATCAAATTACAGAGCTGTTCCTCTCCGCTTTGCAGACCTGACAGTGACAATATTTGTAGTTGCAGCTGGCAAGTACGAGTCACATTTTTCCATTATGACATGCTGAAATTTGGGAGAAGCGTGAATCCGTAAATTGATTGTGGATCTCCATATGAATAGTAATGCTGCTCCTTTTTACTTAAAATGGGTACGTTTAGTCTTTATATTCTTCTGCAGTGGCCTAAAATGATATACAGTAGAGCAGGTTAAAGTCAAGCACCTCACAGTGACCTTTTCTGAAGTGAGCAGTGAATCCAGATGCAGAAGTGAAAAACCTGATCCAAGCATTCATCAGGTTAACACCTGTTGTCGAGAGGAGACGGGATGGGAAATCACTTACTGAAGTCACCTGTTAGATTGAGGCAAGCCAGGCAATAAAACGCTGGGTTTCTTTCAAGGACTTCCCTTGTAAAAATCAGGAAGTCAAGACTGGTATGTTTTAAGGCATGCTCAGACATCACAGAGGGCACGTGTTCAATGCTTTACAGTGAAAGTGCATTCCCAGATTAGATGTTTGTGAAAAACAGAGTGGCAATTATTCCAACAGTTTGTTTTGTACATAGTGACAGTAATCGCGCCCTGCTACTTTCACACCTGCTCTTTGTTATTTGTAATTAGCTGCTTCTCGCCTGCTGCTTATTGTAAGCATCATTCAGAGTAAATGTGGCAATTGTTGTTGTTTTTTCTTCTTTTTTCTATTTAGATATGCGTGCAAGAGATTTTCCTCTGTTGTTCTTTTTTACCCCCACATTGGTTTTTAAACAATTCAGGGTTTCGTGCTGAAATGCATCATAAGCTTTGAAAATTTTACTAAAACCCCCAGGGGGCCTTGCAAACTTCTCAACGGGCATTAAAAAGACATGGAAAATTAAAGTAGTGACAGGAGGACAAAAACTGAAATTAAGTCTTTGAAAACATGCAGACACTGCAAATCTTTATTTCCCAAGGTGACAGCCATGAACAATGAAGTATATGGTGACTACAAAAACTAAAGTCAGATGCCTGCCAGTGGCTTTACATCTCAGTTTCACTAGTCTGACTTGGTCTTATTTTTTCCTGCAGATTTAATCTACAACCTGAGGATATAAACAAAAAGATAATGAACAGACCAGGGATGAGGGATTTCCTCAAATCTGGTTCAGGGAAAATCTCACACAACTGGAAGAGAGATAACACACATCCAAGATAAATAGTAAGGGAAGGGGGCACTGGGCAAGATGGTATTTTATCCCAGGAGAAGGGAAAGGAGGGGAAAGGAAGTGGGAGAAGGTGGAGGAGATGCAGCTGGTTGAAAGTGAAGAGCAGGAAGTAGATGGATGGGTTTGGAGGAGTGTGAGAGGAGTCCTTTGTGAGGAGATTAAGGCTTGACTGTGTGATGGTATTACATGATAAAGATAAGGGAGTTGTGAATGTATAAGATCCAGCTGGAAGTGTTTATATGCAGCACAAACTACACACCTTTATGATTAAGAACATGTACACTGTGAAAAAAAAAATCTGTTTTTGGCTGCAGTTTTTTCTGTCTTCACTCTTAAACGTGCACAGTGTCTTATCTCTGATATAATTCAATCCTTTCAGCCTGGAATTCACTGATCCATGTGAAAGTGAACACTGGCAGTCAAAAGGACAAATGAGTGCCAAGCACGGAAATCCTTTTATGAACAGAATTTTTTTTCCTTTTGCCACAAGTTTTTTTATAATATTGTATCCAGACATTTGCAGTGCATCAATTTACACATGTACTGGATCGAATGGATATAGTAGCTAAAGTCAACTGCTGGCGTATCTGTACTTTGCTAGCATAATTTTATATTTTCCAGCTGAGTTACATTTAGTTTAAAATTCTATTTGTAAAACATGCGGTCATTTTTAAATGGCATATCTTCTACATCTGTATATAGAGTTGAAATGGCAGCAGGGACAGCAGGGAAGCCAAAGCCTGCCTGTTTCCAGCTGCTGCATTTAACCCATCTTGTTGTATCATCAGTTGGAAGATAAAATCCATCCATCCATTGTCTATAAATGCCTATTCCAATGCAGGGTTGGGGGTGGGGGGTGGAGCCTTTCCCTAGCTGTTATCAGGTGAGAAGCAGAGTACACCCTGCACATGCCACCAGACCACCTCAGGGCCAGCATGGAAGATAAAATCAGTAATTCCTAGGGGGCTTATCTAGATGACCATGTCTGGTAAACCTCCAAAGGGAGACTCTTATGAGGCATTGTTATCAGATGCCCAAACCACCTCCAATTCTTCCACCATTGGGAGAACATTTATTTAAAATGTATTTACAATCTTATTCATCATTCATTCATTTCAAATTGTCCACAGTTGATGGCTGGTACATTAGTTGACCAATGAATCCAGAGCCTCAAATGTACTTTATAGTGAACACATCACATTAGAAGCTGCAACCAACTTACAGTCAGCAAACCTAATGTTGAGGTTTTTGTTCTTTTTTCCTTTACTTGTGATCAGTACCCTTAGATACTACAACTCCTCCACCTGGGATGGAAATCATGTCCTCATGAGACACTGAGGCCCTCATAAGATGGCTGGCAGAAGAACAACATCATCTGCAAAAATACGGACATGTAGTTTCTATAGATGTAGTGAAATCAGGATGCACCAGAACGTTGATCTGCATCTTCTTTATTTTTTCCCCAGATGACAAAATCACATTGCATACTCCATGCAAGTGCCCTTGGTGTTTGGTGACTGCTACAGGCTTTAGAGGTGTAGCTATGTGTTGATCAAATGCTTAGTGGATGAAAGTTAGCTCAAGTCAGGAGTGGGACAATTTTATGACAACAACAAATGAAACACCAAAATCTATAAAAAATCCGAGAAACCCAGGTAAAGTTTAGACAACAACTACCCTGGACAATCTTTATTATTTAAAGACACACTAGGGAACTTTGGTAGATTTTCTCAGTGATGTGCCCCCTAACAAAAGTTAATTCTGCATCCATCTTGCATACTACCTGCATTCTGAGCTCTCTCTAGCAAGTAAAAGGCAGTCTTATCTTGACTCTTGCCTTATCTCTTGCGCACAGTAGCTGATTCATCAAATAAACGTAAGAGGACAGTATTGGGTGGAAAAGAAAAGACAGAGGCAAGAGTCAACATAGGACTGACTTACGGTCTGGAGAGAGCTGCGAATACAGGTACGATGCAAGATGGATACTGAATCAGTCATTAGGGGGTGCCACACTGAGAAAATCTGCCAAAGTTCCCTAGTGCTTCTTTAAAGTAAATCCAAAGCTTTAGTAAAGTCTGATGCCCACATTAATGAGGTCCGCCTTGATGCTGAACAGTTCTCACTCCAAGTATACAGCAACATAGCAGTGCACAGAGGAAGAGTTTCTGCTCCTAGACTTTATAATCCCTACAAATCACATCTATTATTAAGGAATGTTGAACATCTGTGAGAGTGTAAAAAGGTGTTCCACTATGCTGCATCCTCCTGCATCTGATCCATGACTGATGGCTGTAGCCTACTCTGTAGTACCCTTGTATGGTATTTACCAGGGAGGTTGAGGAGTTAGAAACTTCATTCAGTGTGGAGTTTTTGGACTACTTCGGTGACTTCAGCCCATTTTAGCTCAAAACCCTTAACTGCTCCAATGAAGGTTTCTTTTTTTTCAACCAGGTATCAAATTTGTGTATTATAGATGTTGTCCATAGTGAAAATCTCTTTAAGTACATGAGATGGAAAAACGCGAGGTTCCTCCAGTGTTTATGTGACTGCTGGCTAGCACATTATTCATGAATTTTTGGTTTAATTAAATTGATAAGGCTTTTACTTACTGGAGGCATCCATATTTGATCATCTGCTTGCCTGTCTGGTGAATGGCTTACCTTTCAAACTTAGTAGCTGCAGTTTTTGAAGGATATCACTTGAATTATTTATAGGAGGCTTGGCGATGCTTCACAAGGTTTAAACAGTAATTTCACAGTATGGATTTTACTCTTCCTGGTTATTTGATCAACTTTGACATGTAAAATGCGTGCGGTGCTACTTCAAATAATCTAAAGATGTCTTAAACAGAAGGTAGAGAACAGAGATGGTTTTAACATCACTTTCAGTTACAAGAGATCCTGTAAACCTTTGTCCAAACTTTCCAACCCCTCCTGTTCCTGTTATATCTTCATTGAGTTGAATAAAACAGCAGTAACACGACTCCAGGCGCCGAATGTGAAGAGCAGGCGTCGACCAGTGCTGTTTTTGCCAGATGAGCACATGTGCTCGTAATTAGCCGCTATTTTAAATCTTGTTTGTGATCCTCAGAGTGTCAGTGACTTTTCTGACTCACCTTTAAAAAGTGAGTAAAAGCAGCCAAGTCGGCCTCGTTCCTCCTGCTCTCATAATAACCCCGGTGTCCTTGACGTGACCCACATGCAGATGTCAGGGGAGGGTTTCTGGAGTTCAGCAGGGTCTCTGTCGAGTGCTTTTCAAACAGGGGGTTTGAGTCATTGATTTTGTAATTAAATAAAATAATAGCACGGCAAAGAGAAGGCTTTCCAAGACACCTGTGTTGCTTTAAAATCTTCCGTTTGAACACTCATGTTTTGGCAAGCTGCACTTCTTTGTTCTTTAGGAAACACGCTTGTACATTAGATGTTATATTTGTATTCCCTCTTGTGTGCATTTTTCTCTGGGCATGTAGGACTTCAGTTTTAAAAAAGCACGTCTCACTTTTGTTGTATAAACCGATAAATCTATGTTTGCAAGTCTCTTGTGTCCACCAACACTTAGATTTCTCCAACACCTTCAGCAGAAGAACACACAGGCACACTTTTACAACGATTTGGGGAGATTCAAATTTTTCTCTTTTAATATAAGCAATAAAACCTCCTAAATCCGCTATTCACAGTCCAAGATGTTAATGAAAGGAAGAAAAAAATGACTCAGAGGGTTGCCAAGATCAACCCACAGCTTCCTGGTTTGCAAAAGGGAGTTGAAGCAGAGAGGAACAGCAAACGGCTCCAGAACCCTGTCAGCTGTATAATGGCTATCACATTTTCCATGTGCCTTAGACTGCAGACAGATGGAATGCACTAAATTCATTTTCTGGCACTTTTCCACAGTTACTATCATGCGTTCAAGTTAATTCAGACATTATGGATGTATATTACATATTCTACAGTACACTTCTGTTATTGCACAGATCACATACCTGAAACCACTGTGTACAATCTGAGGCTTTTACTAATATTGTGTTGTAATATTCCATGACTATATGTTCACTGCTTCCAACTTTCCATGTATGTTTGCACATTTTACTGTAAGACTTTAACAGCAATTGCTGCTAATGTGGTAGTTAGTAATCAGAGGTCCAACTCTTTTCAAAGATTCAGATCTTTTGGCTCAGGTCCTTTAGAAGAGCCGGCTCTTACAGCTCCCAAATGGCTCTTCACTAATTATGACTTGGGGCCCTCTGTTAAAGCCTAATTTAGCAAAATTCGGAATGATTTTGTTTTCATAGAAGCCTGATTTTTGCGCATTTTTTATTTTATACTAAAAAACTCCACAGCTACTATTGTTTAACATTTGAATCAAACATTTTAATAGAGAACTGAACACAGAACCAGAGGAAGCCATTAAAACCAATAGCAGAAGTAATTAACATCAGTTATCATTTTGGTATTCAGCTGGGATAGTTTGGTTCCTGGTGTTCATGTGGATGCTATTTTGACATTCAAAAACATAAAACATTACATTACTGCATACCAGCACATTCTTAGCATAGCAGCTATAGTCTGGTCTTTGGCAGGATATTGTTATTAATGAAGTAATAAAAAGAGACATCTATAATGCTCTCTTTAAAAATGTTGTACTCCAATATATGTTGATAAATGGTAGCAAAAATGTATAACGTCATTTTTAGCTGATGTTCATGTCTAACAACTTAGAAGTCTGTTTTATTCACAAAACACATGTTTCACATGTTTGAGGGATTGATTTCTAGTGTGTTCACACTCCACAGGCAACCATTGGTCACAGACTAGTTGTCTGTCTGATTTATATCAAACAATCACGTGTCATGTCATTAACATTGTCAATGCTGTCTCATAACATGGCGTGGTTGATCCATGTTTCATTGAGTCTTTTCACCCTGTGTCCTCGCTACCTGCTTACTCAACTTTCTTCCCTAGCTCTTTTTGAAAATATCAAAGCTCCTAGATATTTTCTCATTCACTAGAAAATCATGTCTTTGTAGTGTTCACACAGACCATAGCAATTAAACTGCGGATTTGCTTCAAATTTGGGCCATTTATCTGCATTTAACATTTGTCCACAATGTTTAAATCAAGCTTAAAATCTTTTAACATTAGCTTGACTTTAATGCTACTGGAATTTATGTAAATTAGTAAATATTTTGATTGGTAATGCCGTATTTGCAATATTTAAACAATATTCTAGAGGATATGTAATCAAAAATATCAAAAATATGCTTTAATTACCCTATTACCTGTTGCAAAAATGAGGACCCTTGTGGTTATATTAAATAAAAACTGTGCTATCTTATTTGTCTCAATTGCCAGTGTTGTGATATGAATGGAATTGCTATTTATCTGCATCGACTAATGACTTTATCTCAATGTAGGGATGTGCCGATACCATTTTTTTCTGTCTGATACCGATACTGGGGGTTTAAGTATCTGCCAATACCGAGTACTGATCCCATGTTAGTTTAGAGTTCTGTTAAATACATAATTCAAGTAACTTATATTTATTATAGAATTGATGTATGACTTTGTTGTTACTATCATTTATTGGCCTAGCTTAAGTTAAACTATAAAACATGAATTAACACGTGAACAATGATTGCCACAGAACGTTTTAAAATATTGAATACATAATCTCAAATCAAAGTATTTCTATTAAAAAAATCTTGGGGTTGGCCTTAGAGTGAAGTTTTCCATGACTGACAGGGGCTCGTCATCCAGGACAATAAATTCTAAAACTTTCTCTATTATTGCGGTGGCTATCTGGCTATCTTTTACGGATTTCTATCGCTTTTTTAAAAGGACTTTTTAAAATAATTTTTTTAAAAGCATTTGCCAGCGTTAGATGTTACGGTTTGTTGCGCTTTTCTAAAGAATGATTAGCATTCTTTGAAATACCGTAACTCTTCGACCATTTACGTTATTGGCAAAATCTAAATATCAAAATAAAAATCTGGTAATGGAAACACCTACATTAAAAAAAACCTCTCAAATATCGCTAAAAAGTTTTTACGCTCCCAGGAGGTGGTTTTTCAGACGTCTAGATACAGAAGTATTTCGCAAAATGTAATGGAAACAGCTTTTCCGCATTTCCACTTCACTGGACGTGACGTGGGGCGTTGCGTGACCAGTTTGTTTACAGTAAAGATGGCTCGGAATGTACGAATGGAGTTGGAGACGGGAATCTTTTTACAAATA
>JBBBVU010000019.1:9526123-9540607 GCA_037177055.1 Atherinosoma microstoma
TGCCGTTAAGTCTGCACCTGAAAAAGCTCTGCTGAAAGGGGTATTCAGCCCTTCCCCTTAGCCCTACCCCTCGCCCCAACAGAGAATCGAGACACCCCTTCTTCTCTCATGAACCCGCAAAACGGAGGGGAAGGGCTAAGGGGAAGGGCTAAGGGGGAGAATTGAGATTGGGCCTTAGTGTTACCATTTTACTTTTCTCAGCCATGGATGCTCATGATCTTGATGTTCTTTTAGCTCAAAGAATCCAGTGTTGCTACAACCATGTTTCATACTTACACTTGGTTAGGAGCCCATTGCATCAAATTTGAATGCAGTGGATAATTGCAAAGTATCACTTTTGAACGTTGAGGGTTTTCCAAAACAGTAATGTGAACAGTCGCCATAATGCCATTGGGGAACTGTGTCCTAAACTTAAACAAATACTTGTAATCCTTAATAGAATAGGAGGCTACATTTGTAGAATGAAGGATGTCTAAATAAGAAGTGACAGTAAAAAGAAAAAACTTAGAAAAGGTAGTGAAAAAAGCAGCATTTGAGGAGTCAAATCGGACCACATGAACATCGTAGATTGACCTTTTTCCTGTTGCCAGTGCATTGCTTACTGCCACAGAAGGATAACCAGCAATACATACTGTAGCTGGAGCTGCCTGTGGGTTAAAAACTAGCACAATGGGCTCTATGTAATCAGCAGTAATGTGATGAGTTGGGAATGAGAATATGTCGAGACACTTTGTCAGGAATGTACAGGAATTTGTTTGGAAAATCTTTTCCGAGCTGTAACCAAGGAAGTTTTTTTGCCATAATCTAAAAAATCATGGAGCAAGTATTGAAACAAAACAAAAAAAAAACAATAACTACAGTTTCCATGGTTAAACAGCATTAAAATATAATCGTTTCAGTCTGGAATCAAACCAGTCTGTAGCTGACACCCTCCCCTCCAACCTCCAGTTCATAATGTTCATTTAATCAGTCACAAGACAGATCTGTCACAATCTGTTGTTCTAATAGCAAGTTTTTACTCAGTGATTGAACTCTTCATTACAGAAGGATGTTCTTTTTGTTGCAGAGTTTCAACTTCTGCCTTGAAACATTTGGCAAAGCCCTGCAAGACAAAGTAGAAGAAACTAATTTTGTAATGCCCTTTGTATTATATATAAAATACAACAAATTAATTCATTATAGTAATTCTCACTAAGAGGAATTGAATAGACGTTGAAACTTAAATGCTATTAATAAAATGTCAAAACCAGATCAGACAAAGGAATATCCCTGTGGTCAAGTAGCCAGGGCACATGATCAATCAGAGGCATAGTGATGGGACCACACTGTCACATCTCTCCCCCTCTTTCCACATGCACATCCTTGTGCTCCGTGCAGGCTGCCACCCATTAGGAATCCATGGACCCACCACTAGGGCTACATGGATCCTGCTGACAACACCAGAATGTGGCAGGGGCCAAGGAGGGCCCGGGCGGGGTCTTGAACCGACTACCTCCTGGGTGAAAGTCATGCATGCTGACTAGTCAGCCAAAGGAATATCCCTATGGCCAAGTAGCCAGGGCATAGTGACAGGACCACACTGTCACATACTAAGCGCTATTCCAATGACACGCATTCATACCCCTGTAGGCAACGTGGGGTTAAGTGTCTTGCACAAAGACACTTTGACATGTGGTGAGGGGAAGCCTGGAATCAATCCACCAACTTTCTGTTTGGCAGACAACTGTTCTTCTTCCTGAGCAACAGCCACCCCTACATGAAACATTAAAAGCAATACAGCGGGGTGCAGATGTAATTAAGATTTAATAAAAGAGAGAGAAAGGGAAAAGAAAGGTCATTAGATTAAAAACAGTATTAAAAACATGATCAAGTTTAAAAATTCAAGCTTAAAAGAAATGGAGGAGATTTGGATTTTTAAATAAAAACTAGAGTAGACGTTTGTGTTGAACTCCTATGTCCGCTTGGTGCCGGGTATCGTTCACTGATTGCCCCCTTGGATTACATCTGCACTCTGGTTCCTGGAAAGTGTGTTTGGCAAAGCTAAGATCCAAATCACACTTTGTGTGACCTCAGTTCACAGCTTTGTGTTCTCATCTGTTACTATAGAGTCTCTGCTGCTATTTACCGTAAATAAACGCAGCGTTTGAATTAACTCAGCCCATGTATCACTGAGGCCTCCCCAAGATGTTATTTAGGCATTTCAGGGGCCCAAGTTGAGATGAAAAAAAGATGATCTTTGAGCAGTCCTTTGTTTTAGGAAATGAGGCTGATGAAAAAGGCAGGTTTGGAGACCATTTATTATCATCAAGGTATTGTGTGCATCCACTGTCTGGATATACTTTGAATGTAGAGGTTTACAGAAACAATGGCAGACTTTGTTGAGCCAAAGCACGCAATAACAAAGGGAATCCAGTCACATCTATGAAACCCACTGCTTTGGGCTGTTCTTGTTTTGGAAATCCCCTTGTGTTCGGAGCATAGTTTTTATTTTGTTGTTAGCAGTAAAAGTGTTTCCTTCAGCCTGTGGTCTGAGCATCCTGGATGTTTTTGTTTTTGTAGTTGCGGTCAATGTGATCAGAGTCCGCCTCTGCAGCTGAATAGGAAAGAAAATGAATCAGTGTCCACTTAAGGGATGAGTTGCAAAACTACAGAAAACTCACTGATGTTTTTTAAAAGTCTCCCGTAAGTTGTCTTCTTCATATCCTGTGTATTCATTGCCTTTTTAACTGCCCTGAACCTATATTACGCATGACTCCACTAGTAGCTACTTATCTCAGGAAATCGTATCCTAGTGTTTGGATTCAAGTTTGTATCCTTTGTTAGTGTAACAGGTTGTGTTATAGAGACTGTGGGAAATCTGCTTGACGTAGAGCTCATTTTCATAAGGTCAACATACAAACAGCAAGTGTGGTGGGCTGTAATTCTGATTTCGTTTCATTTACAGTCCAAACTTATTATTATTATGATTTATGTTTATCGAGTCTTTCATCACTTTGGAACACAAACTATCCACTCATCCTGCTATCACAAAAAAACGAACTATGATAAATGTGACAGTACAGTTAATGAAGTCACTTCTCACATCATTCCTTTGGAAATTTGCAAGTTAGAAGACAACTAGGTGTATAAATTAAAATTGTGGTTAGAAAGCTCATGATTTCAACTATAGACTGGAACTTCTTTCACTTTGACACATAGAGAGATCCTTACAGACATGTTAATAAAAAGGGAAAAGAAGTACGGAAAGACTATGGTAGATTTGATTCAGCCGACATCCCCTGATGATCCACATGTCTAGACACATGGGAATCTTAAAGGAACATTGTAAAAAGAGACAGGAAACACAGATAATTGAAACCACTTTTAAAAGGCACCAGTATTATCCACAAGCCTCACTCACAAGTTGAGTTCAGTATCTGTCCAGTTCATGCAGGAAGTGAACAGCATGCAAGTCATGACCCGTGACGGAGCAGGACAACCAACCAGTGTGTCTAAAATCAGGCCCAAACAACCACGGCTCCTCCATCTGACGTCTGTTTTCTCAGTGCGTATATAAAAATGAATAAATAAATAAGACACTGAAATATTTCCTTTTTAAGCTGTGAAGTCAGCCACGTGTTGCGAATCACATGCGTGACAGCCAAATTCCAAATCTTCCACCTATCCACAGAGCATCTGTGGATCATCACTGTGGGAAGTGAGATGCAATAGTTTATGCCCTTACAAAGTGTTTTGGTATTTCACTGCAGCAGATTTGTAAACACCGTCAGCTTGTTTGCACTGGAACATCAACTTTGGACAGATTACTGTGATTACTGCACGCTGATGAACCGATATGCTTATTTCATTGTTGAAGCTTGCATGAGCTGACATCAATTGTGTCAGTAGTTATGAATGACTCAGAAATGCAATCATTTACTGAGGCTGTTTTCCTAAAATACACTTCTCTGCTTACAGTCAAACCAGAGGCGAGCTGTGGTAATCACTTTCTGCTGAACCCTGCAGAAGCCCTCAGCTCTTAAGAAGACACAGATGCTTCCTTAGGAGGTGGCGCAAACAAACAAAAAACACTCTCTGGAGTTTCCAAAGTTCATTTAAAAACATTGTCATTCATCTGATTTTTATTATGATATGAAAATCCAATACACTGAAAACAGAACCAACAGGAATCGCTTCAGTTGGTAACCAGTAAATAAATAAAGTTTATCCAAAAGGACAAAGTATGGTTTTCAGATTTATTGGATCCCAAAAAAATCTACAACTATCATCTATCCATCCATCTATGTTCTATATCTGCCTTAGCCAATGACAGATCTCCAGTCCACTACTATCACAAAACTAGAAAAGTAAATTAGATTAATATAAAAAAATATGTTATATTAATTTATAAAAGATAAGTCAAAGCTCTTCTTACAGAACAGGGATGTCAAATTCTGGTCCTGGAAGGCCACTGTCCTAAAGGTTTTACATTTCCTGCATCAGATTTACCTTGATGGGTCAATAACAGGCTTGTGCAGAACTTGACAACAAGCTGTTGGGGAGATCCATTTCACTTAAGTCAGATGTGATGGAGCCAGAGGAACATCTAAAACCTGCAGGGCAGTGGCCCTCGAGGACCAGAATTCCACATCCCTGGTGTAGAAGAACAACACCTTCTGATGAGCACCTCCCTTCTTTTTTTAATCATCGGTTTTTGTCACTTTTCAACTGTTTGTGCTTTTCATTATTTCAGCATACTGTCCTCACACCTCTGTTCTCCTGCAAATCTGTCATCATTAGGGTTTCCCCACTTTCTTAAATGAATCTTAAACAGTAGAGGAAGCTTCTGGAGGAACTAAAAGTGTGCATCCTATGCAGACATCTTTTATCGAACAACATGATTCATGCACATGTAGAATATAATGCATAGTATACAGCACAGAAATGGGCAGTCAGACATCAGTCACTTGATTGAGGAAAGAAACCAACAAAAATTCCTTGAAAGTACTTTGTTGTTTTATTAGATCGAGAATTACCAAATTTAAAAAAAGAAAAGAAAAATGCCATATCAGCTTCCTCAGACAAACCTCAGAATCAGGGAGACAGGATTACCTTTAAGGGATGGTTTCAGTCCTCATCTTGTGCTTTGATCAAGCCCAAAACTGATGAAGAAATGTTTTGCTTCTTACTCTATTCGGGCAATTGACGGTTGGTTTGCAACGTAGTGAAAGACCCAAATCATCACCCTCAGTCATATCTGGTGTCTTACCTAGCACAGAGCTTTCAGCTGGACCACGCCATGCGGTGGCTGTCTGCACTATGCTGGCCAGAACAGATCGCTTCCTTTACATTTGCCCCAATATTATGAGTGATGGATCAAAAAAGCCTCAAGCTGGAAACATTGAGGTTTTCTCTCAGGGCTCCTCTAAAGAACTTTCATAGAACATGGAGCCCAGTTTAGTCTTACATAATGCTCAAAGAGTCAGATGGTTAAGTACCTTTTGATTGGTTCAATGTAAATACATTGAATGGGGATGAGGAAGTTGGGGTCCCCTTCTCTTGTTAATCTTTTAAGTATTCACTGATGCTAAATTAAAAAGACAGAGAGAACAGAAAAGAAAGATACATTTACTTTGCAAGCTGCTGTCAGATTATCTTTTTCTCCTGGCACATTAAGAATATGAATTATGACCGAAAGATGAAAATATGTGGAGCAGATGCTGTTTCTAAATGACTTCAAACCTGCATTGTAATTTAGTAGCCAACGGATCTGGTTGAATTTTGGGTCTGCCTCTGCTGAGTATGTCAGGCTTTGAATACAGAGGGTTTGATTCGCTGTCTTGTCCTGGAACACACTGTGATTCATTTCCACCAGATGAAGTAGAGCTGATATTTGGCTCGTTAGGCTGTGTGGTCATTTGTGGAAGAATTATGTTTAAAATCATTTTCAATGTCTTTCAGGTCTTGCCCACTCTCTTTATCCATAAACGTCACCTTCACATCCGTTCCAGCTGGACTTGGTGTTTAACTCAGTGATCATTAACTGTCCCTTCACACCCATAAGTTATGTAGTTAAGTTTGGCATCTGAGCTCCCAGTAGGATCCAATCAGCAACACAGTTTAATGTGTTTAAGCATTACCTCAACATATAAAATACGTTTGAAGTAGAGTCTTTGGCGGTAAGCAGTTTGTGCATTTAACAGGTTGATATGAAGATGACTTCCTGGCTCCTGTTAATCTGAATATGTTTTGGGTTGTGTTACCATGTCGAATGACAATATTAACTTTAAAATATATCTAAAAATGTAAAGGGAGTCTTATTGCAGGTGACTGAAAGCCAAAAACATGCCCCTACACACACACTGCACTCCCAACCTCTCCACTCACATAGACACACACTTCCTGGATTGAAAATGAAAGCCAGCTGTTTTCCCGTTAGCACTGTGGGCCTCGCCATTCATGTTTTATGAATAATATCCTCATGAAGGAATATTCCACGAGTGTCCTTGACTCCTGACAAGCTGAGAATCTGAGTCGGACTCTGCAGCTGTTACGCTGCTGGAG
This sequence comes from Atherinosoma microstoma, assembly GCA_037177055.1. Classification (NCBI taxonomy): domain Eukaryota; kingdom Metazoa; phylum Chordata; class Actinopteri; order Atheriniformes; family Atherinidae; genus Atherinosoma; species Atherinosoma microstoma. Next base: position 9,532,667 of record JBBBVU010000019.1, read on the forward strand.
GACAGCTGAAAGCTAAAGATGCACAAAAATAGACTAAAATCAGGATGTCCACCGTGACTGAAGAAAAAGATAGTTTGCTGAGTGAAGAGTGAGTTCAGGAAAACAAGCATTTCACTGAGTGTAAACAAGTCAGTAGGGGGGATTGTTTTTGTGTCCCCTTCCCCTTCACCACCCAGGCCCTGAGGGAACTGCTGGTTTCTTTTAATGTAGACTCCAGGGCTGTTTGTCCAGATGTGGGACTCCTGGAGTCCCTAGCTAACTCCAGACTCCATCAGCATGTTCGTTTTAAACATTTATGCTCTCATACACTAAGTAATGCCAAAATGTAATGAATCATGTGGTATTCTTTATTGTTTTCATGCAGGGATCCAGGAGGGCACCCAGTGCACAAAGTGTAAGAATGAATGGGCGTTGAAGACCTCCATAGCTCTGCTCTATGTGCTGTGTACTCTTCTTACCATTGCTGTTGCTGTTCTTGGTTATAAAGGTAAGATAAGGATACTTTTCTTTGAACTTTCAGCTGCTCTCTTATCTCTGCTTTAAATCTCACCTTAACTAAAAAACTATGCACTTTGTTTCCAAAAATGTTCAAATGATTCCCTTGCTTTGTGTTGAAGCAGCAACCATCCAAATCTATCATTATGTTTCTCTTCGTGCTGCCAAGTCTAAGTTCACAGAGACCTCCCGCGTTTGTGTGAAACAGTTCAGTTCTTCATTTCCGAAATAGTAGCCTTCAGCATGGCGAAGTATGACATGAATGTTCTTTTGCAATACTTTAAACACAATAAATCGAGAATAGATAACATGAGAAATGGCCTGCCACATCTACAGGACATATCAGCAGATTAACTAAACTATATAAAAGTTTTTTTGTGTTACTTCAAAGGCAGGATGTTTGATCTTCCAGAGATTTTTGGGTTGTTGTTTTGTTTTTGTTTTTTTGTTTTTTTAAAAAGAGACACTTTTCAGCTTAGCATGCTAACTATGCTACAAACTTGTCATTGCAGGGGGAGGGGGGGGGGATTCTAAATACCTAAAAAAGCAGTCAAACATCCAAAATTCCTCAACAAGAGCTAGCTTCTGAAACACAGCAAGGCTTTCTCTGAATTTTTAAAAAACTGTATGACATAAGTGGCTAACATATGATCTTTTATTTGGTACAATGTGTTACCCTGGTCCTCTTTAAAAAAAAAATAGACTGATAGACTCTCGCTTTTTGGTGTGTCCACTATTAGTGGCTTACCACTAATTTCTTTGGCAGCATTTCTTGTTGTCACTTAATTAACCCAATAAATAATATGAAAATATTCCCTACTTTCTGTCTAAGCTTTTAAACAAACACATTGCATTATGTTAATTTAATACCCGCTGACAGGGCTGACAGTATCCAGCAGAGGAATAGTGCAACACATAATCAGCTCCCGTAGAATGAGTTGTTTACACGTGGATTTTCATGCACACTTCATGTTCTCCCTCGTTTCCAATGTTTGTAATAAACATCTGGCTGTTGCTTTATATTCATCGTGTAAACATTCATGTGGTTCAGTTTTTGCTCTGTTGTGATGTGTTTTTGTGAATATGTTAAAATGATTTTCTCAATGCAAGTTGTCTGGATTGCTCAAAGTCTGAGATATATCTGGCAAAAATCTGCTAACTTTCCCTGTTACAAATTCTCTTAACCTCTTTTCAGAATGTGTCTTCAAAGAGAAGGAATTGGGTTGATTAAAGCCCTCCCCACAAATTAAACTTCAGTCACGTCTCCTGTATTGGGTGGAGACAAAAGATTTTTAATCTCAACACACATCAGTGAAATCTATTTACATTGCTGCAAACCACTGAAACAAAGTTTTTCATCATCATTTGGGTGAACAGACCCTTTAAATTTCATCCCTCATGTGTCTCCCCTTTCTCTGTGTTTTAGCCCCTTTGTCTCCACCCTACAACCTTCTCTCAGTATTTTTCCATCACCCACCAAAACATCACACCTCCATAGAACCTCTGGTTCAGATTTTTTCCAGTTTGGAAACCGGTTTTGCCATCTTCCGCGGGATTGAACTCTGAATGTCCCTGCCATAGTTGTGTTAAACGTTCCCACATGTGTCTGCATTATGTCCCTTCATTATTTTCAATTGGTGAAAATGGCGTGAAGTTAACATGTTTAAGGGTTATCTGTGTGTCCTGCCTGTACAATGATGTCCTTACGCTCTGAGCCGAGTCGGTCATTCTTGTTCCACACTGCATGTTTTCATGCGGGCCTAATTGATCCCAGATGAGCAGCGAGTGAACTCGGTGCAACTCCAGCAGAACCCACTGAAATTGGGTTTTTACTGGCATTGAAGCGCTGCTCTGTCAAGGGAACCACAGTTAAAACACACTCCCAGCTCCAGATGGTTATGTAGTGAGACCCAGTGTGCTCTATGCACTTAACATGTGTGTTTTTCTCTGTCCTCCATCGCTAACCCACACAAACCATTACGGTGTGGCTGCTTTGTTTTGATGCAGTCTAACATCAAAAGTATAGCTGGGATTCTGTTATATCACAAGGCCAACACTAGAGACAAATGAGAAAACCAACCATGCATACTCACACTCACTCCTAGGGTCAGTTTAGGAGGATCACCAATTAACCTCACATGAATGTTTTTTAGCTGTGGGAGGAAGTCAGAGTACCGGGAGAGAATCCACACATGTACTGTGAGAACATGCAAATTGCACACAAAAAGGCCCAGCTGAGGTTTGAACCAGTTAACCTTCTTGCTGACAATGCTAACCAAATGAGTTGACATTTTATTAGTAAAATAGATTTTTACAAGAAAGTTCAGAAACCCCTCACTGAAAATCTGGAAAGAGCTCAAAATGGGTATTAAACAGTCACTTTCTGCAATATTTGGACCCATAAGCCATATTAATGCCTTCCTTTAGCAGCAATGTCAACATTATGCACATGTGTTTTATGGATAGTTTTGCCACAGTGTGATGCAGTAATCCTCTCTTGAGGCAAATGCATGAACAGAATGTTTGAAAAAGGCAAACAAATAGCATATGTGTTTAAGTAGATTAAACAATGTGCTATAGGTGTACTGTACAGTTGGTGTGCAGAGCTTATGTTGTTCTCTGTGGTGCTGGGCTGGACTGTGTCTGGAAACATGTCCCGCTTATTTTTCTGTGAAACTAAATGTCTCATTTAGTTTTCTGTTTTTCCTATCCAAACAGCCATTTTCCCTTGTAACTATAAATGTGGTTTTAAATCTTTTTTCTTGTTCAATGGCATAACTTTAGTTGAGCATCAAGGACGGTCTAGAGGGTGAAGACAAGAAAACAAAAACTCTGACTTCCTCCCACAGTTAAAACATTGTATCAGATTAAACTTATGTTTTATAATATTAAGTTTGGTCATTCATAAAAAACCTAAACTGGTGCACTTCATGCCAACTTTGGTGCTCATGGGTCCACACATGAAATTGGAGGGATGAATAATGCACTTATCTTTCTGGTGAAAGCCTTTTATTGGACTTTACTGTTGTCTTAGCTGCTGGGGTAAATGGCTTCCCAGCAGAGAAGCCCATACCGTCCCCAGTTAGAGGAAGTGTCCCCCTGGCGAGGCTGGTGGTAGAAGTGGGCTGTCGCCCTGGAATCCCAGACACATTCCAGAGGAAATGAACGCTGGTGTCGCCTGTGGGGGCGTGAAGCCTCCCTGCAACAGTGTCTGCCTCCAGTGGGTCGTCTTTGATCCGTCTGTTTACTGAAGACCCCCCAAGTCACTTCCTGTTCCTCAGGGCTTTGGCCATTGTCCTTCCATGTACCCCCAGTCTCTGTTGCTGACCACCCACCCCATCTTTGCTGAATCAGTGTTTCTTTCTTCATTTTTCATTTTCGGTTTCTTGTTTCTGTTTCATAAATGTAATTGCAACACAACTCCAAATTCAATTTTTCTACACTCCTTTACTTATGTCACAGACTAAATCTGGTCTAATCCAAAAGATTTATTTATCAAGTCCTCTGTTATTACATGCCTACAAGACATGTAAACGCATCTGTTAAAGTATCTGTATCCTCTCTGATCCCTTTTATATACGATGTCTGTGGTTGCAGGCAGTTCTGTCATGCCTGTTTAGTCTGTTTAGAAATGACTGTGATCAGCCTGTGATACTAACCTTTGTCTTACCTGTTCCGTTTTCTTTGCAGTGGTGCAAAGAGTCGACAGTGTGTCTGAAGGTATTGCAAACTATGGAGGAAAGATAATTGCTTTTGAAAGTGCTTTAAAAAATCTAGGTATGTATTCTAGTTCATGTAAAGTAAAAGTTGCCGTGTGATGCTGGAATATTTGTCTAATTCATTGTGCCAATATTAATTTTCAGGTGATCAAACAGGGGAGAAGTCAGAGAATACCACCACAGAGATACAGGCTTTCAAGAGTAACATCTGGACTCTCCAGAGGCAGCTGTCTGCGGTGGAGGAACGCATCCACAACGATCAAGTTAAGCTGAATCAGCTGCAGAACATTGGCTCAGACATACAGAGCAGCCAAAGCTCAATTCAGGGACTGCTCTACAGCAATACAGCTGCTTTACGTTCTGTAAATGGCACCCTGCAGTCTTATGGCAGTATCATTGAGAGTCTGCAGGAGGACACAGCCAGGCTGCAGAGGGAGTTCCAGCAGCAGGTCAAAATGCAAAACCAGGCCCTGCTCAGCATCAGCAACCTCAACGTCACTCAGGCTCAGCAGAGAGGGCTCATTGCTGCTTTGCAGCGCTCTGTGGAAGGTACAAGCCAAGCTATCCAGAAAATGCGCAATGACTTTCAGGGTCTGGAGCAGACGGCCCGACAGACGCAAGCTGATGCAGAGTGGCTTCGCAGCAAAATGGAAAACCTGCAGGTAATGGCTAACAATGTCTCAACTCTAGCCAAGGCCAACAACGACAGCCTGGAGGATGTGGGGGCTCAACTCGCTTTCATGGCGGGCCAGCTCCAGAACACCAGCAGCTTGGCGGATGCTCATGACCAGACCTTGAGGGAGATCATGGACCAGCAGAGAGACTTCAACAACTTCACGTCCACAAAGTTCGACCGGCTGGAAGTGCGGCTGGATGAGTCGGAGCACAGTATGGACCGCGTGACTGGCAACATCAGCTTCACCACGCAGCTACTGGGGGCCATCAATCTCAACCTGAACGACCTGCGAACTTGTTCGGAGACAGTTGGACGTCACTCTGACTTTCTGCAGAACCTCAACAGCAGCGTGTCAGAGATGAGCACTGATGCAGTCAGTCTGAGGTCACAGCAGGACGAGCTGGCAGCACGTTTGGACAAGGAGGTCACCAGCCTCTCAATTGTTATGGAGGAGATGAAGCTGGTGGACACTAAACACTCTCAACTAATTACCAACTTTACTATTTTACAGGGTGAGCGATAATGGCTGCCATGTGAGTTGTTCTCATAAAATGCTTGTTTTAAGGTTCCTTACCACTCCCTCTTTTAATGCCCTGGACATGAAGCTCCTGCCAGAAGTCAGATCTTAGATTACCAAAAAGTTGCAGTTTTTCCAGGAAATGTGTAAGCTAAGCTAACCATATGCTGGCTGTAGCACCAAGAAAACAAATAAGGTTATTTGTGGCTCTCCTTATGAAATACCTCAGAACTTTTTCCATAAGCTAACCATAGGTTTCTATCGTTTCAGGCCCTCCTGGTCCCAGAGGACCAAGAGGGGACAAAGGATCTCAAGGACCTCCTGGTCAGACAGGTCAAAAGGGAGAAAAAGGGGAAAAAGGTGCTCCAGGGATAAGAGGACCCAGAGGAGAGCAGGGAACCCCAGGACCTCCAGGTGTTCCAGGGTTAAGGGGCCTGCCTGGTGTACCTGGTAGCCCTGGGTCCAAGGGTTCCCGGGGGTCAGGAGGTAGGGCTGGACCTCCTGGAGCTAAAGGAGAGCCAGGATCTGCTGGTCTGCCTGGAAGAGATGGTCAGCCTGGTCCTCAGGGGGCACAAGGCCCACCAGGCATCCGTGGCCCAATTGGACCAGCTGGAGAGCAAGGACCAAGGGGACTGCCAGGACCTGTTGGGCCTCCGGGGCCAGTTGGACCACCTGGGCAACCAGGAATGTCTATTAATAGTCCAGTTACTTCTTATGGGCAAGTGCCACTGCAGGATGAGGGAATTGCTCCTGCACTGAGGGCCCCAGGTATGAGTTGACTTATTCAGTCATTAGACTCAGCCAAGTCACAGTGTTGTTTTATTTGTTAGATTTTTATAGATTTCTGCAGAAATTTGGCCTAAGTTAAATCTGATTTGTATCCAAATCCTAAAAACAGATAATCAGAAGCCTATTAAACATTTAGTAAAAGTACCAAAATAATTTACTTGATCATGAGTAAATTGAAGATCATTTTCATTATTTTCCATTTTTATGTAGAACTTATGGCTGCAATTCAGAATGCATAGTTCCATCAGTGATGACAAGTTGTCCTGATAGAGATGCAGCAATAACATACAAAACCACGATGCTACCACCACCGTGTTTCATAGGATTCTTAGGATGGAGGCCAAACTGTTTAGTGATGATTTTGTAATCTTTTCCAGTCTGACAAGCTTCATATAAATTGGCAGTCCTAGAGGTTTACATACTTCTACAGCTGAAGTGCATCTATAGATTATTATGTTTTATGTGTCATGCTACACCATTTGATCTATTGCCATCTCCTCCCTTTAATTGAATCATTTAATTCGTTGCAGGGTGCCCTAGTAATGAGTGGGTAAACTACAGAAACACGTGCTACTATTTCTCCAAAGACCAGCACAGTTTTGATGATGCAAAAGCAACATGTGAATCGAAATCTGCAACGTTACTGATCATCAGTGACATGGAGGAACAGGTGTTGTGTTAATCTGCTCCGTTTCTGTAAATCACTGTTGTGTTACGAGCCAAAGTTTTAATTGGTCGCTCCTCATGTCCACCCTCAGCAATGGCTGAAGAAGGAAACAGTTGGAAAAGGTTACTTCTGGATGGGTCTGACAGACAAGGAGGAGGAGAATGTGTGGCGCTGGCTGGATGGGACTGAACCAACTTTCACGTCAGTATTAAAACACCTATGGGAATGTTTTCTGTCCCACTGAAGAACAATTTTGTTTGGAAAAACCACACTTTTCAGGAGTTACTGAATGCGCTTAGCTCATGCTGCCCATTCAAGCAGCAAAAACACTTTCATCTTCTTTTTACATAATCATCCAATGCTTATCTTTTATTAAGACAAACATAAAAATGGACAAGACAAATAAGTGAGACAAAACAGCAATAATTAAGTTGAATATAGCCACATAAAGGATACGTTAACAACAAAGATCTGCTGTCAAAAACTCTGCATTTTTATATAAGTGGGTTTTGATTATAAATTTCCTTCTTCTGTTTCTTTTATTCTTTTCTCCCTGCCTCTCACACTGTAAATGTGATGTGTGATCGCCCCCTGTGGTCTGCCTGCAGAAACTGGAAGCCTGGACAGCCTGACAACTGGGGCCACAGCCATGAAACGGGAGAAGACTGCGCGGGCCTTATCCGTGAAGGGCTATGGAATGATTTCTTCTGTGAAGATCTCATAAACTACATCTGTGAGAAGGATAAGGAGACCTGTACGTTTGCTTCTCTGTCTGCTCTTGTTTGGCAATTTTTACTGCTCTGGAATAAATCTAAAGAGTCTTTTCTCTCTTGTTTTTTTATTGCTTTTAATTGCAGCAAGATCTACTGGATCATAGCAATATGCTGAACAGGAGCGCACAGTGAGCAGCTAGACTTCACCCACGTGGTGCCGGTCATGGACACATGGACAGTCTGCATAGAGAGAGCAAATGGGACAATTCTCTCTATTTCTTTCTCCTCTGAATTGAAGCCAGTTCATCATTACCAGCAAGTGCAATACAGCAAAGAGGGAGGAGAACCTGTGTTAGTTATTTTTA
>JBBBVU010000019.1:9556820-9566907 GCA_037177055.1 Atherinosoma microstoma
CCTCCTGAACAGGTATCAGTCTGTACTGGATTGAGTTCTGCTGTCATAGAGGCGCTGCCTGAGAAACTGCATTGCTGTAGAATCTAAAATTAGCTCTCCTTATGACACCGAGTAGAAATGTGTGTAAACTAAAGACAGCACCAAATATAGTGCAGACCACCTAATCCTTAACCAGTTACTTGATCAGGTGCTCAGGTGTGTACAGTCTGCAGCTGCACAATGTCCAGCTGTTTCAGGATGTGTTCTCCTTCCTAAAGATCATCAGCTTTAATTTCCATACATTGTGGCATAACTAATATTGCCAATTTTCTGAAAGATTTCATTTATTTCTTATGACACTCTCAATAGCAGACACAATAATGATGAGAAAATCCATGGAATTAGAGCAGACAAAAGACTGTTTGCTGCTTCCAATGTTTTACATTGATCACTTTTTCCCGCTAGATGGCAGCAGATAAATATGAGAAGATCCAGTAGTATCATGTTTCTTTGGTTGCCGCTACCAGTTCCTGGATGTTGGCTTTACTTTATTAGTTGTTATAATTCCACTTGTGTCTCCATGCTTGAACATGAAATCTCCCAAATCAGAATTTTATGTGTTGTGTTGAAATATGATTTTTGCCTCTTAAACTGACTGAGACACTATTTTCTTTTTATTCATTTTAAATAATATCAGTCCTTGAGGATGCAGAGAATAAACTTTGTTTGTATAATGTATAAAAAGAAAGTAAACGGCTTGTAACATCACCGTCACACCGAGGTACACAATGCCTAGTGCAGTGTAAGCAGTTGGGTGAGCAGAGAGCCAGAGCTGTGGTGTGTGGAAAATGCTAGTGGAGGGAGACAATGCAGCAGTCCGAGGCCTGACCAGCCCTCAGAGGGACAGGGGTCGCCTCACTGCGACAACAGCCCCTGTCTCCCTCCCTTCTTTCTCTTTTTGTTACCTGCCACAGTATGGGCTCAGGGAGGACGCTGAAGTTTGCCGTCTGCGAGGTGCTGCAGTTTGCAGGCCTGTGCGTGCCACTCTTCATCGTCATGCAGAGGTTTGCCATCATCGTAGCAAAGGTCAAAGCCTCCACACAGCCCCCTGGTGATGGTAGCACAGCCTACTGGCTGATTGTGGCCTCCTCCATCGCTTACGTCACCTCCACCGCCCTGCTGGTCTGGGTTCCCCTGAAGTACATGGTCTTTATGAAGAAGAAGTTTCTCATTGGAAGGAAGAAGTGGTAAGTTTCTTTTGACTCAGCAGTGGAGGTGCTAGTTGTGTGTGCTTGTCAGCTGGAATTCCAGTGAAGCACTTGGAGGCCTGAACAGGCCTGTAGCTAGTTTGATAAGGAGGGCAGTTTTTTTGGACTTTATTGGTTATAACCCACAGATGACAAAATATGTATTTTTTTCTGTTGTTCTAAAATGATTTTCACCAAAATACAGAATGATTTACAAACATATATAAGCTATATGGGTCCACTAGTTGTCTATGTGAAGCAGTTTTTGCACATTTGTGCATCTTTTCCTGTTAATTTGTGGATCAAGTTACATAAGTGACTTCTGTCCTGTTTGTGTGGTGATTTTTGTGCAGGTGGTATCACAGCTTATCTGTTAAAAGAAAAATCTAAACACAAATCCAAAGACAATCCACAAATGAGTACAACAATCCACCAATATCTCTATAAAGGTTTACTTTTGACATGTGTTATGTAATATTCACAGAAATACGTAGTGAAATACAAACATATATTAATAACTGACTCTGTAAACATGTATTTATGGTAAAAATTATATAGGGTTCTAAAAATTTGATTACTTTCTCCACTGCAATGCATGTAAGTGAAATGTATGTATTGCTGGATCTATTTGTATGCTTGAAAGAAGCTTCATGCATTTTGAATCACTTCCTGTTAGTTTGCAAGACATGCCCCCTTTGTGACTTTCCTTCAAAGTGTTTGAGTAATTTTGTTAAACTGCATCCTAGCAGATCTTCAGAGAAAATTTGCAAATATTAGATGGAGTTACTGCTACACCATCAGACATAAACAGATGAGGACAGTGTTGTAAAGAAACAGTTCCCACTCATTCAACCCAGAGAAATGCATCCCACCAGGCTCCCTCGTCCTCCACTAAATCAATAAAACACAACGTTCAATGTTATGTTTAAGCTTTTTAGCAAGGGTACAGAATTGAATATTTTAGAATAATAAGCTGTCCTAATCACCTAGTCAACAATTAGCCAGTCAGCTTATTAGTTGTAGCATAATGAGTAAACTTAAATCAGTCCCTGTTTGTAGCATTGTTGGATTGGATAGAGAAAATGTTTCTGCCGACTACTTTTACATTTATTAATGTTTTTTTCATGTTAAGCTTGAAGAAATATTATCACAGGAAAAATCCATTAGCCTATATATACTTTTTGTCTTTGGATATGTGAAATTTTCTTGTACTTTAAGTCTTTTGTTGCTCAGTGGGCTAATCCTTTGCCACACTATAACAGAGGACTAATTTAAAAAACAAATCACATATTTTTGATGTCGTTTAGTACAAGTTTGATAACTAAACAATTTTCTGTTCCCCAACTGAAGGAAGAAATTGCTGCACATTAAATAATCTATGGGCCGCTGTGGAAACTGCGAACAAACCCACTTAGGCCAAAATATATCCCTTATGGGTCCAACATGGACATGCTGGCTGGATAAGTTTGTAATATACACACTTTTACAAAACAAATCTTGTCATTCCACATAATACAGTTTTTGTTGTTTATAATTTGAATTATTAGTGGGCCATATTAAATAAACTAGGCCATATCATGCAGTATGTGCAAAACATTTTATGTTCATGCTGGAATTTAATTAATAACATGTGAAAGGGCAATAAAATAGCAACCATCTGATTGAGGTTTAAGTAATTTCACAACATAGTTTCAAATACACAGTTAGACAAGGATCTTGATATACATATTCAAATTTAGAAAAATGTGTTGTAGGAGAAATCATGTACACTTTGCATGAAATCCCAACATAGACCAGCAGTTCAGAGGCAGTGGGGAAGAATACGTTGTGACTTTATGGAAGAAGAAAATATAGCTATGCTAATTAAGTTGGCATTGTATCAGATATGTTATATGGAAGCCTTGGCTTTTGACTCACAGAAAGCATATTTTTAATAGATTAAAATCTGAGAGGCTCTGTTTAAAGCAATATGACATAAGTTTCTATCTCTGTGCTTCTGACTCGTTTTGAGGGCACACTGACATTCATTATGCACATTCCTGGGGCCATCAGTGCCCTGCGGTGTCCTGGAACTGAGAAACTGCTCTTCACAACTGCATTTTGCTTTACAGCATCATGTCACACGCCAACAACCGGATATCAAAACACTGGCTGTAATAGACACCATGGCTGATTCAACAAAGAAGCCCTAAACCCCACATTATCAGAAGAAGCTAGGAAAGAAAGAGAAACAGAGCAAGAAATAGGACAAGACTCAAATCAGTCGGGCTTTTACACACTGGTGAGAGCTCAAAAAAGAGACAGGATGCAAGACTAACGGTGAATTAACCTGGATTAGGGACGCCACAGACGGCACAAATTTGAGTATTACATACAGCTTTGTGTATGTTGTATGAATTTCTAAATATGAATAGTAAGGATTCTGAACGACAAGTACCTCAAAATCTACAGACTTCCTTTTTGTGCTTAAAAAAATCAGGTCCCTTGTTACAGAGCTAACATATTATATTCCATATATAGTGGAACAAATCATACAATTGTGGCAGGACATAGGAGGGCCTGGGCTGAGATTGAACCCACAACCTCCCGGGTGAGAGTCATGTGCACTGACTCGTCAGCCAAAGGGATATCCCAGTGGCCAAGTAGCCAGGGCACATGATCAATTGGAAGCATAGTGACAGGACCCTCACTGTCACACTATTCTCAGCCTTTTTTTGTATCTATATTTGGACGTGTTTGAAATGGAAAATATCTCAAAACCTAGACTTGCTGCACTGAATCCAATGTAGTGTATTAAGGTTAATCACGTTATCTCCTAACATCTCCTATTATTAATTTATTAATTTTTTTTGTTTGTTTTTTTATTAGAATAAATTAGACAACCCTTTTTCCTAAGTGTCATTGTGAATGTGCAAATTATCTCAATAGAATATGTTTTCATACTATATGATAATATAATATATGTAATATAACATGATAGAGTTTTATCAGATACATGCACTGTGAAGAACAGCCAGGTTATGCATTGTGTCATTATCTTAACCCCACTATATAGTCAGAATATCAATAGGTTCAGCAAAAAATTTATTCCACTTGATGTTTTATTCCAGCTCATTGACAACCCTTCAACTTTCCCTCCCTTAACTTGATATTTAAAAATTTGTTGGCAATGCAGTCTCCTCCTGATGGTGTTTTAAATGTCTCACATTTGTGTATTTGGTCACTGGGATTGTGCAAATGCATTGTAAGCAAGTCACAACAGTCAGGTGTCTCACAAATTGACAAAAAGTGATTCAGAAATGCATGAAACCTGATTAAAAAACGGTTTACTTATGGATCCACAAATCCATATATTTCACATACCACACACATTTACCAAGTGTGTTTTCATATCAGCAGTTCCGTAATTGTGAATTAATCTGTGTTTTTGTGGATTTGATTTTACGCAACAGTGAAATATTTGCAGATCATGTAACAAAATTGTTATCTTGTGTAGGCTACAACTATCAAAGTCCAATAAAAACTTCTATAGCTCTGAGACAGCATTTGGCTGGTGAATACCTTGAGTTAGCAAGTCCTGTGACTGCTTTTGTCCTTTTCTTCTACTTTTTGTTGTCTTTCCCCCCTTTTGTACTTGTATCAGGAGACCTGTGGCCCTCGTTTACGTGATTCTATCCACATTACCCTGCTTTGCCTTTCTCATCGCCAGCTCTGAGGTACAAAAGGCAGTAGATTTTCTTTTTATATCCTTGATTTGTTACATCTGTATATCTATGCTCTGATCAAATCAAATGATTGTGACCTTAACGCGTATGTTTTTGTTTTCGTAACAAAAGTCAGTCCATTATGGTTGATCCCTTTCAGATAATTTAAGTGATATATTTTATACTCCAAACACAAATCCAAAAATGAAATGCTATAATTCTAAAATTTGAGCATAGGATGAGCCATCATAGAGCGAGGCAGTGATGATTTGTGAGAAACCCTTCGGTTCTCAGCGGAGGAATATGCAACCTAATGAACAAGGAGCTACTGATAAGCAGCTTGGTTCCTCTTCCTGTCCATGCTGTCAAATCATCTGTCCATGAAGCACATTTTCACTTCCTCGTTGGCTGCAGCCCAGACCCTATTTGCTGTTTTATGTAGCATCCTCCATAACCCAGGTTGACCTGTTGGCCCTTGCTTATCTGGTCTCTTTTCCATAAGAGCTGTAAATTCTGCTAAGATGACCAGTTTGTCTGCTTTGTTCTGTGTCCTGTTGGCATGAAATCCTGACTCAGGCAAATACCAAAGCTGCAAGTGATATATAACAGCTTACAAAGTTCATTATTGTTGATGTTAAGCAGTGGGTTCAGGTCAAATATATGTTTAGCTAATTAGTATATCATTATTTGTACAGGTGCAGATAAATAACAACATGAAACATGATGCATTCACGGAGCTCCCAGTATCACTTGTCCTCTTCTCGCTCATCTGTATTGATGTTGTGGAGAGGATACGCCACTGCAGACTGACCGGGCAGGGTGAGCGCAGCTCTAAACACACTACACAAATCACTCACTGAGAGCTATAGATCCTGAACTTTCCTCTGACAACTTCTATAGTCATACCAGCCTGGTTTTACACTGCAGGAGCTTGGAAGCAACAAACAGTGAACTGGTCTCTACATCATTTATCCAGAACAATTCAGTGATTTAGTTTCAGCTTCTTTTTCTTGGCTCTGTTCCCACAGCTAAATAATATCAGCAGTTCTGAGGAAATTTTCTCTCCTTTCAGTTCCCAAAAATCTAATGAAGGGGTTTTTAGACACAAGTAGTTTTCTTAATAACGACTGCAGTAGATTAAGAAATGTATAAATACATTTTTATGTCGAATAACTGAAAAAGAAACAATATTTCTCAGAAGTCAGGGGTGTCATAAGGCTTTGGCCACAAATAAACAGCAGACTGTGCTTTTTAATAATCACATGTTCTAGTATGCAAGCAGCTGTATTTCTTCTACAGTCATGATCCCATAAATGTTGAAATAAGATGGAAATCATTTGAACTCTTTCGAAAAAGTTGAGACAGGAGCTTGTTTATAGCTGCGTTGCATCCCCTTCTTATTTGACAAATCTCTGAAAGTGTTTATGAACTGAAGAGACTGATGTTGCTTTGAAGGGAGTCAGTTTGTCACCTGGACTCTTCGTGGAGTAATGCTGCTGTAATAAAAGCAGAATATGGTTTAGTGTTGACTCATTTTATACAGCAAGGCATTTAATGAGAAAGATACTTTCTCGATGGCATCAAATGCTCCAAAAAAAAGGGATCCTCAAACCTGGTCTTAGAGGGCCAGTGTCCTGCAGGTTTTAGACGTTTCTCTACTGCAACACTCATTCATTCGTTTTCTGTACCGCTTAATCCAATTCAGGGTCACAGGTCTGCTGCAACATACCTGACTCAAATCAATGGGTAATTAGCAGACTTGTAAGTCTGAAAATCAGGTGTGTTACAGCAGGGAAACCTCCAAAACCTGCAAGACCCCAACCCTTGAGGACCAGGCCAAGATTGAAGATAACTGCTTTGAAACCTGCATATGATATTGTGCAATGATTTTCGAAACAGTTACCTATGCCATGTACACTGATGTACCCCCATAAATGGTGTCTGTTGATCTGTGGGCTAATAACAAGCTTAAGGGTTGATCTCCTCTTAAGCCTGGAGGACACTGTTTATATTTTCCAATGATAATTTGACATTTTTTGCTCTTCAGACCACCGAAAAAGTTTTCTTTTCACATGGGTCCATCTTAAATTACCTTGGGCTTCAGGACATTTGCAGCATTTTGGTATCTTGTTTAAACTGTATATTTTTAGCCTGTATTCCTGGACCTAGCCAGTGATTTCTGTGACAGAATTGTGTCTGTTTGTTAGATGTGGCACTTCAGGGACTGCTTCTGTCTTTCAGTGCCCCTGTCTTAACCTTGTTTGATATGTTCTTTTTTGTTTTCTTTCAGTGATGTTGTTTCAATAAAATCTGAAGTATTGCCATTTATTTTTGCTGTATAATCGTGTTTGCTTGTCTTTCCTTTTTGTTTGTGCAGCTAATGACATGGAAAGAGATGCTGAAATCCCCTCCACTGTCCTTACACATGTAGAGCAGGTGACACCAGTAAATCCCATCACTCCAGCTGTGCCAGGGCCAGCTGTGCCCGGGCAAGGTGTGCCCACACCCATGCAACCTGGGGCAAGCCAACACAATGACAGGAACCAGAACGGAGCAGGAGCCCGACCAGAGACCAACGGGACAGTCCCAGGGATACCAGGGACCCCTGGCAGGCCGTTCAGCATCTCTGGACTGAGCTCTCGATCAGCAAGCACCACAGCGTACCGCATATCTCCATACAGCTACACTGGCCCTCTGAGATTCTTGTGTGCCAGTGATGCCCGCGCAGATGTGTTTGTGGACAGCTTTATGTTCTGGATGGATACAGTGGAGATGGTGAGAGTGGCAGGACACCCACTAGTTTACTACTCAGGCTGGGTGTTTCCTATCTACATCTTCAGCTACGTGTCCTGCCTGCGAGTGGTAGTCATGCCCCACAGTCCCTTGCTGTCTTCACTGGGAGTGGCCCTGCAGGACCTACCCTTCTTCTTTGTGCGTGTTGGCCTCATTGCCTTCTTTGGCTTTGTCACACCCGTCCTCTATCTGATGAAGAACCTACTGGTCTGTCTGGCTTTTGTCTATTTCAACTTTATGACCAAGCTGAGGGTTTTCAACACAGAGAGGATGTTCTTTTGAGACCAACACGGTAAAGATAAATAGTGCAACACTGAAGGAGGTGGAAGGAGACACAAACAGGAAATGTAGCCTGATGGGATTCCAAAGGTGGTTGCACCAGCTCTTCATAAGCTTGAACTTAGTAATGAACATTTCATTTAATTAGATTGGGATGCATATAAACGACTTTTCGCATAGTTTCTTTATTCAAATATTAATTGCCAGGTATGACCATCATGTAGTCAGTTAACAAGGGTAATGTTAGCTTGCTGAAATCTGGTATGGCGTTTTGACTTTGTAGTCAAAAGGCAATGTGGAATATACTCAACATACCTTATATGGTGCTTATCAAAGTAAGTAAAGTAAATCTGGAATAATGGCATCCACACAAATTGAATCATTAAAGGAGTGGACAAAAACTGTTTGTCTCCTAAGAGGAACACACAGAATTTAATCCGATTTTGCAATCTGTTTGAATAAATCATTGCTTAAAAGTAGTTAAGGAGGAACTTTTCATTAAAACTAACCGATGGATTTAAATATAGCTGGTGCAATCAAACCAAGTATGAATTTTTTTTAATTGATTTTATTTTTATATATATATAATGGTACTTTTGACAGGCCAAAAGGGAGCTCTTAGGCAATGGAAGTTATGTGTTAAATGACTGTTGTGTTACGTTTTATTACCTTCATGTGCAATCAGCCTTTTTTTTTTAATGGTCAGAACCCCCTGACCCCCACCATGCATGGCACTTTGGGACTGTTCCTGTAATGTCTTGAGATTTATAGCAGATTTTTTTTCTACCATCATAAGGTGTGGTGAATGTGTAAAAGAATAAATCCATGTTGTTTAAATTAGATTGTTTTTTCTTTGCTAAGTTAAAATTCACAGGATAAGAAAAATCAAAAACAGTGTGAGTTTGTATCACTGATACATTTATTTTAGTAAGATTAATAAAGAAACTCTTAAAATCCATGCTTGAGCATCAACCTGTGATTTATGACTTGCATAGAGTTTTCTGACACCGTGTGCTTGTTTTTGACCTCCTTTTAAACCTTTTATGCGGGAATTTATCTAATTTCTTTCCAACTACTCCCCAAGAGAAAAGGTTTCCTGTAATTCTTTTGGAAAACATTCTCGTTACACACAACAGCAGCAGAGGACACAGTATCGCTGCACCTGCAAAATGTGCTGGGATTGAACACAACAGCCATGCAACACCACTGCAACAGACTCAGATAAGAAACTTCCACAGAAACATGACTGCTCTAAAGAATGTTTCCAAAAAAAAATTATAAATGAATTGTAAAAAAATTGTAAATTATAGAAAAGAAGATGTGATTTACAAGTCTCTTAAAGCCTGAAAACAGTACAAACACATCATATCAAATGTTGAATCTCAGATTTTTATTCTGTTTTTTTAACAAACACAAGCAGATTTTGATTCTGCATCACTGTTCAAATAAAGTATTTAACTCTCCTCCGCTGTTTGGCGGCGGGAGTTTTGGGAGTCTGGACTGCACACAGGCTAGTTCAGTTTCAGGACTTTTTTTTTTTTTTAATTCATTAAACAAGGGAGCTGCACAGTGGTGTGGTGGTTAGCACTGCTACGTCACAACAAGAAGATCCCTGGTTGAAACTTGGCTGTGGGTGATTATAACTGGGGCCTTTCTGTGTGGTCTGCATGTTCTCTCCATGTACGTGTGGGTTCTCGACGGGTACTCCAACCTCCTCTCACAGTCCAAAGGCATGCATGTTATATGTAAATGGTCACTTTAAATTCTCATGAGGAGTGAGTGTTAATGGTCAATTGTCTTTCTGTGTTAGCCCTGCAATGGACTAGCAACCTGTCCAGGGTGTACCCTGCCTCTTGCTTGCTAATTACTGGGATAAGCTCCAGCTTACCCATGGCCTTGAATTGGATTAATAGAAAACAGATGGATAAAATATAGCAGGCCTTCATTGAAAAAGCTGTTGGTAGTAGCCTATATACAGCTTCAAATCCTGTAAATAATCTTTTTAATGGTGTTTTGAAATGAAATGAAATGAAATGAAAAATACTTTATTTATCCCTTTGAGGGAAATTATTGTTGTAGCAGAGT
>JBBBVU010000019.1:9574715-9586676 GCA_037177055.1 Atherinosoma microstoma
GTGAGAACCCACGCATACACAGGGAGAACATGCAAACTCCACACAGAAAGGCCACTGTTTCAAACCCCTCCCCAGCTTGAACCAGCAACTCCCTCTGGCTCAAACTCTGCCTGGGACTTGACCCAGCAACTTTCTTGCTGTGAGGCTGCGGTGCTAACCACCACACCACCGCGCAGCCCGTGTTCAGGATCAATAAATCATTATATCTATTTATGTCTCTATCTCTCTCTCCCTACATTGACATACTTTTATTTGCAGTTAAATTTTGCCATGTGAACTAAAAAAATTGTCATGATAGGTAGTGGAATAAGAGGACATCTTTTCTTTGTTAGGAAAAATATGTCCTCCCTTTTAAACAACAGGCCTGCTGCATGATGGTGTAGAGGTTACCACTGTCGTCTCATAATTAGAGTCGCTGGTTTGAGCCTGGAATTGGCTGTGTGTCCATATGTTCTAGAAATGTTTGGGTTGTCTCTGAGTTAATTGGGGGTTGGGAAACTCCCTGTCTCTAGATGATGGAATGATGACTGCTTCATGATAGGTTATGCAACCCTGCATTAGAATATGCAGGTAAAAACAGTGGAGGGACGTTTCAATATAAACGTATTTTACTACACCATTGTGGAATTTATCTACATAAATGGAAAATAGTGCTGCACATTGTTTATTACAGAGAATAACTTTTAATGGAAAAACCAGATTATCAAAATCAACCTCTTGCAGTGACATTGGCATTTAGAATTGAAGTTTGAAATTTCTAAAAAAATGAAATGATAAAAAAAAACAATAAATGAAAAAAACAATAAAGAACTTTAAGAAAAAATACACCCAACCAAACAAGGGACTTATATCTTTGATTTGCATTTATTACAAAGAAAAACTACATTAACTGAGTTCACAGGCTGTGAGCATCAGGAACTGAAACATTGTGAACAGATTCAAACACATTGCTGGTTGCAGCTAGTGGCTATTAAAAAGGAGAATCACATTAATAAATTGTATCAGGGGCATGTCAAATTGATGCAGCGTCTCTCCAGCTCTGTCCAATTTGTTCTCATAAATTTCTGATTTTACTTTGTTGTCTTGTGGAATTTATCAACTCCTAATCTCAAAGAATATTCAAGTTTATTCCCCAAAAAAACTTTTTAAGGCAAATTTAAATTCTATTTTATTCATGTATTCATTTTTTTAGACAAACAACCAAAAAACTTGCTTTAATCTAATATTATCCTTTATGATAGGAAACCGTAATGTGATTTTCTATTTTTCAGATAGAAAGAATTCAGGATAGCCAGTCATAATGTCTGTAATTTCTGAATATTTTTGTGCCAGCTGAAGATTTATTCATGTCACTAATCCCCACACAAGTTTTTTTTGGCTTTCCTGTGCAGCAATGACAGTGTACTGCTAGTTAACATGCTAATGGTGTACATCAAGATGATAAACATGGTGAAGATTATACCTCATAAACACAAGTATCGTCCCATGTATTATTAGTGGAGTACAGATAACATTGTTATAAACGCTGCACATTTCCTGATATTTGTATTGTCTTTTATTGTCGCACCAAGTTGTTGTTTGGTGGTCCATTCTAATTCTTCTTCTTCAGAGTGTGGTTTTCATATGTCTTTTTCTCTGTGTTTAACGAAAAGACAGAAAACAAGGATGTGTTGCCATGACGACTGGGACTTTTGCTGGATTATGGGATGTTATCAGTTGCAGCAACAAGGAGAAGTACATTTGCAAGAAGAAAGCAGAGGGAGTACCAATGACAACAGTTCCCCCCATCACCGTGGCCCTGGGCTGTGCGTCCGGTTGGACCCCTGTTCCAAAGAGAAATGTCTGCTACAAGGTGGGAGAACAAAACAAACTTATCCGTGAATTTAATGTTTTCATGAAGAGCAGAAAATGTAACCTCTTTTTTAACTTGTTGAAAAGCTTTACAAGAAAACTAAAGGCCTCAAGAAGTCATGGCAAGATGCAAAGGACTTCTGCAGGGTCATTGGTGGAAACCTGATAAGCTTACACCAATCAAGTGACCTGAAACTTCTCTCGTATGTTAGCCTGCACATGTCAGAATTCACATCAGGCAGTTCAAGTGACCATCAATAATCTTGTATTTTCTGTTGTCTTAAAGGTTGCAAAGCTCTGACCCAGCCTGGATAGGCCTCAGACTGCAGGGTCCCAACGAAGGTTTTACTTGGAGTGATGGCTCGCCTGTATGTAACATCTCACTGCAATCATAAAAAGATTTGCTCACTGCTGTTCGAAACCTTTGTCTGATTATGTCTTTTTCAAAAACTGTGATTCAGGTTGATTATGAGAGATGGGGCTTTGGTGAACCAAACAACCACAACAATGTCGAACACTGCACGGAAGTCCAATTATCCTACAGCATGCACTGGAATGATTGCCACTGTGAGTTGTTAAACAACTGGATCTGCCAGATACCCAAAGGTAAAACCCTATTTGTTCACGAGTGGTAAAGTTCAACTGAAGCTTTTCCATGTCGTTTAGATTTGTGATCCAGATCATTCTGATTTTCAGGTGCGACTCCCAAACCTGAGCCTGTCATAGTTGCAGAAGGTAAGTTTTAGGACTGGCCTTTTTTTTTTTTTTTCATTTTCAAGATTTATTTAGTTACAAAGTGATGGCCTGTGTTGGCATGGTGGTGTAGATTAATTTTTATCTTGTCTTGTTGCATGATCTAATTTCACCTATTAAGTTTTTGGCCGTTTTTCTGAGCATTTTAACATCTGGGGTGATTTTGAGTTACCATTCACTCCTGGGAAGATTGGCAATTTGAATGTTTTCTTTCTGTAAATTATCTCTCCCACTGCAGAATGAAGGACCTCCAACATGTTTGGAAAGGATTTCGTGACCAAATTTCTTCTTTAACATTATTGCTGATGTCTTCCTTGGCATTGTGTTGTTAACACACTTGAATGCTAAAACAAAAACAGATATAATGGCCGCATTTCACAAATCTCACCTACATTTCTCAAACTATTACAAAATCACATGTCAAATGAAAAAAAAATAAATTAACAAATCAATAAAATCTTTAGGAAAACACAGCATCCAACTAAATTAGGGCTGGGCGATACATCCAGATTTTCAAATATATTGAGACTTTAGCACACAAGAATGAGGAAATTTTTCTTTTATGTCAAGATAGCTTTATTTGAGTCAAAAGTATTTCTTTTTTTGCATTTTGCACAACTTTATTTTTGTTATGGTCTTGCATAAGTATTTTTCATTATTTTAATATACAGCTACTTTAATTTCAGTCAAATATTTAAATGCACATATGCTTTTGTTCCTTAATAGAAGTGCATTTAGCACTCAAGACTGTAAATTAGAATTATATCGAGATATATATCGTCTATTGTAATTCAGGTTTAAAATGATTGAGATTGAGAAATTTAGTTCATATCGCCCAGCCCTACACTAAATATAGCTTAATAACCAGACCAACAACAAAATATTGAATAAAGAGTAAAAAAGAAACCATACAACACAGCACAAATCAACATAACTTACTGTGTTGCATTAAATGTGACTCTGTTATGCTAACACACCAAACTGAGACAGTTAACAGCTTGTTAGCGAGATGATATTTGACTCAAAGCACTACTACCTTTGTTGTAGACTCCTGATAGCAGCTTTTATTTATCTATTTTCAATTTCAGTGTTCAATACGACAGACGATGGATGGCTCATATACAACGACAGTCACTTCTACATCAACAAGAACAACTTACCAATGGAAGCTGCCAGAGATTATTGCAAAAAAAACTTTGGTGATCTTGCCGTCATCACAGGGGAAAGTGAGAGAAAGTTCCTCTGGAAACAAGTAAGAAATACAATGAATCAGTTAACACATACAGTCAAAATTGCACTCTGCTGCATCTCTTCAGAAGTCCTGACCGTTTGCTATAAACCTGTAACAATGACAATTCCCTTACGCTTTTGTTCAAACAGATCTTAAAAAGCTCTGAATCACAGTTCTACATTGGCATGATAGTAAATTTGGATAAATCATTCAGGTAGAACAAACCACAACACAAAGTCAAAAAGACAAAGAATGCTGGTTTTCAACCAGTGGCCTTATGTTTAACTTTTGTTTTAAATTTCCTCTTTCTGTGTTTAGCTGGCTGGATGGGACGGCAGTAACTTATACATCATGGTCTGCCAATGAGCCCAACTTTGCTAACAATGATGAAAATTGTGTGACTATGTACAAGGGCATGGGTAAGTCTAATTAATAAATATCCCATATTGTGCTGATTTACTCACCATTAGCAATCAATCATTTCCTCCTGTCAATTCTGCATATTCAGGCTTCTGGAATGATATTAATTGTGGTCTTGAGCTTCCCTCTATTTGCAAACGAAGCAGTGACTTTGTCAACACAACAATGGCACCAACTACAGAACCTAAAGGAGGATGTGCACCAGACTGGCATAACTTCCATGGAAAGGTAATTATGGGCACAACTAGACCAGACAGATACCTGTATACCTGTATATCTGCTATATTTCCAGCAAAATGTGCCCATATATTTGGACCAAGTTTGAATGGATGTTGGTAATTGTCTTTTTTATACAGTGCTACAAGTTCTTCACTGAGAATGACAAAAAGAACTGGCATGATGCAAGGACACACTGCACACAAGAGGGAGGAAATCTAGTGTCTATCGCCAGTGAAAAAGAACAAGGTGGGCCTCGTGAGCAATGCTGCCGCATGTAGTAATTATCAAAATCATTTTCCTCGTGTCAGTAATTTTCATGCAAGTAAAGGAATTATCATTTCTTTCTTTGTAGCATTCCTAACAACACAGATGTTGCTCTACAACGATGATTTGTGGATTGGCATGAATGATGTCAACTGGGAAATGCGCTTTGTGTGGACAGATGGCAAAGGCATCAAATACACCAACTGGGCCAAAGGGCATCCCACGATATCACCTGAGGGGCGTTATTTTATGGATGAGGTTGGTGAAGTCCAAAGCTTTCTATTTTTAAGTCGATGTCTTTCCTTACTCAAATAATTAGAGTATCTAATCTAGAAGTAGATGGCTTAAAGACAATTGTGATATAACAAAAATTCACAACTGAAATAATTATAGTGCTGTTCAATTGTCTTAAACCACACTTCATTTGTTTATATACTACCAGGAAAAAAGGGTAGTAAGTAGTGATTTATTGAGGCATAAATGTAAATACAATGTATTCAGCTAAAACAGAGTTTGTATAATTCTAAAGAGTTTAAAATCAGTACATGTTATGATCTTCTTCCTTGTTCTTCACATCCTATACCCTCTTCCGCTCGCTTTCTTGTGATTTCTTTAAGTATTTTTTGAGAATATTTCTCTGGGCTTCATGAAGGACTTCCCAAAGTTCCTCTTTGGATGTTTTCTGTCTTATGTTCTGATCTCAATCAATCAAGACCTGGCTCCCTGGAAGAAAAATATAAAGAAATGATGGGTGGCTCAAGAGTACAGGACTGTACCACTGACCAACAAGCTGTTGTGTCAAAGTAAATATGCAAATTGTAGACTTTTCTCTCATTCCTAACGAGATGAGAAACACATGTGTGCAAGAAGTGATGGGACCTGAGTCTGATGCCAAACTTGAATAATTTCAAGAACATGAACAGTGAGTTGCACAACTGAGATAATTGGTGTTAGGGTTATTATTATTTACATCTATATGGTTGGTAGATGTAATCATATCAAAAACAGATCAAAACTATATCACATTCATGGAAGGAATGTCTCAAAAGGGAATTCAGACTAATGTACAGTTTTCTGCCTCACAGGTGTTTGACTGTGTGATTATGGTAGGCAGCAGCACCAAACTAAAAGGACAATGGAAGGTGGAGGACTGTGGCGCCAAACGTGGCTTCATCTGTAAAAAAAACATTGGTGAGTGAAATTTTGTTAAGGCCACATTAGCATACAGTTCAGGCAAAAATTTGTTCCATTTCTGGTGTTAGCATGTCAATGAACTGATCACTGTGTCACTGGGGGAAATGGTCAGGTTATGCACATTTCAAACCTTTAAAATGATCTAATCCTATGTAACATACCTTAACAATCAGCAGTAATAGGCTCACTAAAGCCTTTGTACTCTGAAAATAAATAAAAGTATTGGAGCTCATGTTAGAATTTGAAAACACAATACAAGAGAAGAGAAACCAAAACAGGAGAGGATTGATCATGCTTTGGGCTTCCACTGCAGCCAGTACCAGTAGGAACATTTAGCTTGTTTTGGAAGAATGGATTTGATTAAAAACCAACAGATTCTGAAATCTCTTCAAATTTCTTGTAATGCTATAAATGAAATAAAAACAACTTGTTATCGTGGAGCACCACTGAAAGTCTGAAGATAAAGGCTAGATGAACAGTGCATGAACGATGGCACAATAATTTCACAGAATTTGGGACCCTTGCAAAAAGACTGTACAAAAATCCTCAAACATTAACTTAAAGAGTAGTTGTCAATACAAAGCATTAATACACAGTTTCTTAGTACTAACCACTACTTCTGCTTTACTCAACTTCCTCTTTCAGCATTTTGAAATAGTAAAAGACGGAAATTAAAAGGAAATGTTGTTTATTCTAGAAATGTTTCATGCTATTAAATTTGGATATTTACTCATCATTTACTTGTATTTCTTTAACAATAATTTGTAACCAAAAACTTTTTCATGCCACTCTAGAATAACTGTCTCTGCCACCTACTTTGTCTTTTCAATTCAGATTCTCAGATTATAATCCCACCCACGACTTCATCGCCAACGGGATTTCACTCTCTTGGCAATGACTCTTACAAACTGGTGGCCCAGAAGATGAGATGGGATGAGGCTAGAAGACAGTGTCAAGCAGATGATGCAGATCTGGCCAGTATCCTGGACCCTGTAACCCAGGCATACATCACCTTACAGATTCACAAGTACAACGAGCCTGTGTGGATTGGCCTCAACAGTAATGTGGTAATGGGTTTACTACTTACAACCTGATGTAAGTTTTGACTTTCTTTCTCTGTTCAAATGGTTTTCTTTTATATTTTTCTCAGACTGGTGGACGCTTCAAGTGGGTTGATAACTGGCGTCTTTTTTACACCAAATGGGGGAAAAATGAGCCTAAAAGCAACTATGGCTGTGTGTATATAGATGTAGACAAAACATGGAAGATTGCACCATGCACCAGTACCTATTATTCAATATGCAAAAGGTCCCCAGGTCAGACAATCCTTTGTTTATTTCTCTTGTACTTTAAATACCAAAATTAAGCTTTTTTCAACAACATTTTCTGAAACTGGTTTGAAATCTCATGCATCTTTTATAGAAATAGCTCCGACTGAACCACCACAGCTTCCTGGGCACTGCCCAGAGTCAAAGAAGCAAAGAACCTGGGTACCATTCAGAGGCCATTGTTACAACTTCCGCCTCTCCGGGGTAGACAACTGGGCCCATGCCTCAGTGGAATGTCTGAAAATGGGTGCGTTATGCAGAATTCCCCTTTAACTGATACAATATCAGATTTGTGTACTTAATATCTAACATTAGGATATTGCGGTTGTCAGGTGCTTCTCTTGTGAGCATTGAGGACCCTGCTGAGGGTATGTTCATACAGCAGAACTTAGAGATTCTACAGGACGGTGCCAAAACTTTCTGGATTGGTCTCTACAAGTCCCACGATGGTAAGGAATATTTGGAATAATTTAAACTTTGTATCTTTGAAAGAATAAGAATACATATATACTGCTGAAAAGTTTGATTCACTTCTCAACCAATAAAGTCTAAAATTTAAAACATGATTATGAAAGTGAGTCATAGTGATTTATATCTAGTGTTTGATTGTAGTAACCTGTTTTTTCTACATATTGTATGAGATTGCATTTCAGTGCTGCTTTTTACCAGGTTTTCTATTCTAATGTTGTCGACTAACTTGAAAAAGTGCCACTCAAAAACATACAGTCATATGAAGAAGTTAAATATTCTTTTAATTTTAAGTTGTTATATATTGGGACACAGTAAAAGGGGCTTCTTGTCCTAACCAGGTCTTAATATAAGGTAAATACAACTGCAGACATTAACAGCTAAAGACATATTACACATTTCACAAAGCCTAAACGAAACTGGGGAAGTAGAGTATGAAAACTATGCAAATCCACCAAATAATTCAATCAATCCCTAATACTGTATTGGAGGAATTTTGGTTCAATTCTCCACCAGAATGCCTAAAACAAAGGATCAAAATGGTGCAATGGTCCAGTTGAAGTAGAGAAAACATGAAGAAAGCAATGTTGTGGGACCTTAAGAGAGCCATATTTAAACAAATGTCCACAAACATCAATGAACTGTATCAATAAAGAACACAACAATTTCAGTGACTAATAACATTATATACAAAGTAATTACTAGTAAGTAGTATTTCTGCAGAAAGAAGTTCTACAAGCTATGGCATTATGAAGTGTACTTTTGTCATGCAATTTGCTCTAACTCATATGAAACAAATAACATAGTTTTAAATATTATATTACTGTTCACCTAAATATGTTTTCCTCCTACATTTAGGATTCAGTCATAACTAAATGATTTTATGATATAACATGTCAAAAAACCTTAGATATGAAAGAGAGTGTACTGTTTTTATAAAACAGCTTTTTGAAGACGATTGGTGTACTCCAATGTTCGAATCAGCATGTTGCTGTGCAGTTGTCCCAAATTTCTTTCCTTTTTTCCATTTACTGGTCCTTCTTTGAATTAGATTTAGTTTTTTTTAAAAACATCCAACTGTAAAACTATATATACCTCAATATTCCGTTTTCTTGTGTCAAAAGTGTGCAGCTTTGGTCAATCCAGCAATGTTTCTCTGTTTCAGGTAACTGGATGTGGATTGACAACAGTGTTGTGGACTACACCAACTGGAAAACAGGAATGCCAAACTCAGATTCATGCGTGGATATCCATTCTGACAGTGGACAGTGGAGTACAAACAGCTGTAGTAGATATAGGTCATACATCTGCAAAACACCAAAAAGTAAGTTCAATCAACAGATCTTTAACAACTTATTGAACCATCAGTTATTTGCTCTGAGCTTTTGTTGTCTTTTTGTTTCTTTTTTTTTAGTTATTACACCCACTGAAAAGACTCAACCTGTTGGTGAGTTTATGGAAATTATATAAAACACATCCTAAATTAAACATGTCGAGCTTAAGTTAGTACTGATAAAACGTCTTTTTGTGTTACCTCCTCAGCTCACCTTGCTACAGAAGCTTCACATGGATCTACTGGTATCACCGTGGCAGTAGTACTTATTCTAATTGCCATAGCTGGACTTGGAGCCTTCATCCTTTTCCGTAAACGCATACCTACACCTGTCCTAGGAGAGTGCACCTTTGACAACAGGTTATACTTCAACAATCCAAACCGAGTTCCTGTGGACGCTAAAGGCTTGGTGGCCAACATAGAGAATAATGAGCAGGCATAGAAAGACATGAGACCAAACATGAGCAGCACTATTAAAATGATATGATCAGAGATTTCATACTTTATTTTTCATCACTTTACATGAAACAGGGAATCAGGGATAGCCTTTAATGACAAGTGACTTTTGATTGGGATGCATCAATTGTAAAATTCTGTTATGAATAATACTGTATAGCTACTGGTTGATGGCCAGTTGTGGATACTGATTGTTTTTATCATTTATTTCCTTACATTGCCAGGAAAACAATTACACATTCTTTATAAAAAAAAATAACCACAAAGTTTTAAGTATTTAGCCCATCATTGTGCAATGTCTAAATGAGCACAATGTCATTCATATAAATGTCTCAAAAAGCCTTGATTATAACCTTTTACATAAAAAACCCAACATAATTACAAAAAACTTTCTAGCCAGTTAAAGCACTACCAACTCAGTGAATTTCAGTGCTCACTGCGAATGGCCCAACAGAATTTTTTGTGCCCACCAAAGTTTGATGTAAATAAATACTGCCAGTTTAAAGATAAAGTCAATGGGACACAGATAGGACACGCCAGAAAAAGTAATAATGCTCTTTATTATATTACATTGTAATATTCTTGTAAACTCCCGAAATACCAGTCTGATGGTATCAGTTGTAAACAGACATCCAACCTACAAATACCCTAAATCCAACAATCCACATGGCCTAGAGGATCTTTATTGCTAACATCCTGTTACCTCTTCATTTGTTCTTTGTCCATGCCTTGACTGATCAGAGCACATTTGGTGGCACAAGGAGGACTTGCTCAATATTAGGCATCTAATGTTAGATGATAAGTGTATGTCTTAATGATAGCACTGGCACTGCACTTAGTGAAAATAGCGCAACACTATGTAAATAAACAATCAAAAATGTAATATGATAATGTGGTTCATCAAATGTATATAGATCTTTTCATTTCTGCAAATCAATGTAACCAACAATATTTACATGTTCAAAATCAGGGGAAAAGTTATGGTTTTAATGCCAACTGGCAGATCTTCTTCAGCTGGGGTGCAAGATATTTCTTCTTTATTATATTGTAAATAGACAATAAATAAATGAAAATGAATAAAACTGAGTTATTGTTTTTTTTCCCCTTTCCTTTTCATCTTATAGACCATAAACAGATCAATGTTTTTACATGTTGAATTATGGGAAACTGTGGAGTACATCAAGATTTCATGATGGAAACAACTGCTTCGATCTTGATAGAAACCCAATCAAAAGGTCAATCAAAAGGACACGCCCTTAATTATGAAGAATTTCAAGATTAAATAATATCTAAAGGAATGAGTTAGAAATAAATTCATTCCCCCCACAGTTGTCACAAAGATAAACTTGACCTATTAAACCTCTAACGTTTTTTTTGTACCAGGCTGTAAACATGTTTATTCTGTAGTGAAGTTGGCCTTTTTAACATGGGAGTCTATGGGGATTTGCCCTGTTTTGGAGCCAGCCCCTAGCGGATGAGGGGGGAACTGCAGTTTTTGGCACTTCCGCATAGGCTTCACATTTCTAAGCCGGAGGTTGCCGCTTGGTTTTTTGGCACTCTTGTGTGTATCTCCAAGTAAAATCAAACTATTACTTGGCGTGGATAAGGCAAATGCTGTAAAGAAAATAAGACAAGTTTTATTCATTAGTGAAATGAGAAACATATTGTTTCTCAAGCACAGTGTTGCTCTTTTAATCACACTGGAGTTGCTGAGTGGCTTATTCCACTTAAACCAGGGGTGTGTAGCTTCAGTCCTTGTGGGCAGGAGTCCTGGAGGTTTTAGATGTTTCCCTGCTCCAACAAATCTCATTCAAATTAAATGGCTCTCCTCAACAGCTTGTCAAGTGCTACCTAAACATGTTGACACATGTGGTGTACCACAGGGCTCAGTCATTGCCCTTCTTGAAGGACGTGGCCAGAGGGGTCGCCTGGGGGCTCAATGGTCAAATTGTAACAAATATTCTGTGTAAACTGACCATTAGCTGGTAAACCTCAAATAATGTGTCTCTATATGTTGTTCTGTATGATGTTCTACGTCTACACTTCTTCTTTCTTCATCATAATCTGGGATGTCAGACTGAGGATGTGTGGATGGTACCTAGGGCTCACTGCAGGGAGGGACTCTCAAGAAAACTAGAATCAAAAAGGGTGTGTGTTGCTTTTTCTTTTTCCTTTTTCAAAATTCTGTCTAATTAATGTCAATCAAATTCAACCTGGCTAAATGAAGTGGTTTAGAGACTGAATGTAAAGTAAAATATAAATATTTGAACCCTTTCACAATAATCTGTATCTGTTTTAGTTGAAAGCATGTCAGCAACACTTACATCCAGTAGCTTCTTTATCGGATAAGATAACTGTCAAAAGGGCGTGTGAATGATTTTAAGATTTGTATTCGTATTTTTATGATAATAAAAGTTTTGTGCACAAAACTCTGCTGTTATATA
>JBBBVU010000019.1:9586776-9598871 GCA_037177055.1 Atherinosoma microstoma
TTTATTATCATAAAAATACGAATACAAATCTTAAAATCATTCACACGCCTTTTTGACAGTTATCTTATCCGATACTTCTTTTTATTGTATGTATATTGTATCCAGTTTGCTTCTATGGTGTCTTTCCTCTTAGACATGGATGAAATGGGGCCTACTGATGGCTACTGATAGAACTCATGATTTGGCTCAAAGTAAAGTTTTCCCATCGCGACATTGAGGGTCCTGTCACTATGCCTCCAATTGAACATGTGTCCTGGCTACTTGGCCACAGTGGTTGACTGGTCAGCATGCATGACTCTCACCTGGGAGGTTGTGGGTTCAATCCCTGCCCAGGCCCTCCTACATCCTGCCACATTCTGGCATTGTCAGTAGGATCCATGTATCATGGATTCCTAATAGGTGGCTACATGCGTAAAGCATGAGGACGTGCTTGTGGAAAGAGGGGGAGAGACGTGAGGGTCCTGTCACTATGCCTCCGATTGAACATGTGCCCTGGCTACTTGACCAGAGGGATATCACTTTGGTTGAATGGTCAGCGCGCATGACTTTTACCTGGGAGGTTGTGGGTTCAATCCCTGCCCGGCCCCTCCTACGTCCTGCCACATCATAATCAATGAGGAACGTGTGTCGATGCATCAGTGCTTAAAGCCATACCATGCAGAATTATCTGAAGTAAACAATTATTGTTTTTTTTTGTTTTTTTAAATAGGCTATTTACTTTTGTAAATTTTGCTTAACTTTGTACACAAGATGACCACAACAGTTGTATTGATTATTTCATTATTTTCTATAATCTAAGCCCTAAAAAGGTCTCATTCACATGTGCCATACCTTTCCTGGTATGTGCCCCTGTATATTTTAAAGTATTACACCATCAGGCACCAACAAGTTGTTCAGTTCTTGCCACCCCATTCGTCTAATTGTTGAAAGTGAGGTAGCACTCTCCATGGCAACCGGAGCCCTTTAAGGCGGTTGCAGCTAATCCTCAGGAGCTTACTCAACTATTACTTCTCGTAAGAGGGTTTTACCAACAGCAGCAATGCCCCAAAATTTTCCCCAATCAGGAGCTGAATCCTCTGTTTATCCTGAGGACAACCTTCACCCAGGAGAAAAACAAACCGAGTTAAAACAACCGAGAGAGACTGATTGAAGATTGGCGAGCCTGATTTTTCCGGTGAGCGTTCTCATTTTGTGTATTGCAGGTGTTACTGTAGCTTTCAGGACTTTTCTACAATAACGTCCTCTTGTTGCTGGGCTGATTCGACCTGTGGGTGTCCAGCGTGGGAGGATGCTGGAAAGCTTGGCATGTTTTTGCTCTGTATGTTTGATCCTTGATGACTCAGAGATCATGCATATTAATACAACATTTCAGCATCGCTGGAGCTGTAAGCTTGGGGGCCTTACAGTCAGCATATCACATGCAGTCCCTCAAAACAGCTCCTTTCCTTTCTATTTAACTGTTGATGCTCCTAAGTCAGGAAAGTGATTCTAGCAATGTAATGTTAATGGGGCTGACTGTTGGACAAAAAAAAAAATTGTGGAGTTTTCCAAATTGAGATACAAATTAAAGAGGCATTAAGCACTTCTAGTCACCTGTATGGGGCTTGTACATCGCTTCAGGACTGCCTGCCTATTACTGTTCATTAGCAGTGGCTTCTCGCTTGTTGCTAGTTTCTCCTCAGTATTAATTATTTTCTCCACAGTCCCCCCTGTTCATGCCCCCTTCCTTCTGCCCTTCGCTCTCTCTCACTTGCCTGCACTAATCCTTTTGTTGTGGACTGAGGGGCCCAGGCTTTGACTGACCATTTTGGTACTGTAAGAACTGGTTCAGTTCAAGGGTGCCTGCCGAGCCCTGCTGTCCTCCATCAGCTCAGCCGCCCTATTATTAATGCCTACCTCAGCGAGAACAAATCTCCGCTCCTCTCTTTCAAAAGCTCTCTATTCCCTGTTTTCATTAACCTTCCTTTGAAATCTTTTCTTATGTACTTTTTCATGTTTTCTGTCTTGCATATCCTTGTTTAAATCCCATAGCAAGTCCTGGGAGTTTTAGGGGAGTCTGACAGGCCGGGATTGGAACATGCACTTCAGGAGCACTGCTCCATGTTTGCTGCTGCTGCTGCATTTTTGTCTGCTGGGGAAAGTGCTCGCAGGGAAAAGGCAGAGCCAAGGGTACCTGCCAGAGACTCTCAGAGCCTTGGACTTGCCTCTGGGAAGCAATGACGAGCCTCAGCTACAGAAGAACAAAACAAGCATCCTTATCACCAAGCTTCTCTGGGCTGTGCAATGTACAGAGAGGACCGGTATCCCTCAGGACATGTGTGAAAAGGTAAGACTTACATCTGTTTTAATGTAACCATTGGATCTGTCTCTTAGTTATAGACAGTGTATTTTCTGCATTTGTTCCATTATCCACAAAGCATGTTTGTAATGGCTGGAATGTGAGTGCGTTAGGAGGCTTAAACGTTTGACCTTTATGAGCCATTCATGCTGCGTAGCTTTAGACATCCCCCGGTTTGACATGATAAGCTCCACCTGGCTCTGAGCTGGACTGTTAATGGCACATAGAAATTTTAAGGCCAAATTGAGACACAGGCTGGTCTTTCTTAATAGGGACAGTGCTTCATTCTCTCCTTACATTTAGAATGTAATCATCTCTCAAAAACACATCACAAACCAGCCCGTTTTCAAGAAGCACAATCCTGTGAGTTCAGGGAGAAAGTAAGCCTTGAGCTGACTCTTTTGCATGCTTAGTATTTTTATCTGGTGTTCTGGATCTTACAGTTTTTGAAATGTTGTCTGAAAATGTTCTGTATCTCACGTTTGGGTTATTGTTGTTATAGTGCCTGACACCAGATGTAGCCTTCTCCGTGTTAGAGGATGATGGGAAGGCTTACCTCAGTGAGGAAGACTACCAGCAGATCTCAACTGTTCTGCTGTACTACATCATTAATTTGCAAGATCTGTGTGTGCCAACCGCTGCCTCCCTTTCATCCCTTTCGTCCTCATCTGGGAACTTGCAGTTTTATGTTCTATCCCTCACCAACCTACATCCAACAGAAGACAACAGCTTCCTGTCATACAACGAAGTAGAAAGTATTCTGCAGCTCATCAACAAACACTATCACCCCTCCAAGCAAGGCACCGCTGATTTGGAAGTAAGTTATTTTTATTTATTTTTTTCTGTCAGATGCATATTGTCTGCAAAAAAGTAGACATGCAACTAGATATTTAATATTTGATTACACAGTGTGTTGACGCAGCTCATCTCCTGGAAGATGTTAACCTTGAAGATAATCCAGGTGCTGGGGCCACTGGTGTGCCAAGAATTGCAGGAGCAATCATCAGCCATATCCTGCAGGGTCACTGTTTCAGAAAGAGGAACCTCCCATCCCCTGCCTTCTTTACAGACTACATCTTTCAGTCTCTAAATTGCACAACTAACCTGCAGATTATCGGTAAGTACAAGAGAGTACTGACATGTGTTTTCTACTTTATCACATTCCTTTTTAGTCACTTGTGCTGTGCACTTCTAATGAGACAGATTCCTCCCTCACTACAACCCCTGGCAAAAATGATGGAATCCCCTCCTCTGAGGGATAATCATTTACCTTTTTTATTTAGTAAAATAATGAATCGCAGACATGACAGAACTTTAGTTTTCGTTTTTATTCCATTGCTAAACATTCTAATGTTGTAAAACATACCAACAAAATTAATAAAACTATTTTTGCCTTCATTTTAAATTAAGCAGAGGGAAATATTATCACATCACCTTGTCATTTTAACTTTGTTCATTTTGAGAAACTTTGGCTTTATTTCTGCAATGTATGAAATAGTATTTTTGTCTCCATCTTTCTTTCTATACTGTGAAATACCGTTAATGAAATAAAGAAACACCGTTGCGTGATATTGACGATCCAAACCTCATGTTATTTTGTGATGTGTTACTTTTGTTATTTTATCTCTCTACTTAGACCTGGAGGAGCTGCTTCATCAGTTGGGAGTAGGAAGCAAGAGAGTGGCACACTCACATAGCCAGAAGAGGAGGAGCGTCACAGGAAGTTCACAGAAGCTGGCCATGCATTCACTGGACAGCTGTAACTGTGAAACTGAGGATATTGGTAAAAACTGGGCACAGGTGAGACAGATTGATATTTGATCAGGTTTTGGAATCACAAAATACGTTACGACAGCATTGCTTTAAATTAAATTCAGGTGTAAAACCTGAGTTGAACAACTTCCTGCTCATCTACCAGTTTTGTGGGTTTTCTTTTAATCCAATCAGGTATGTTTTTCCGCCAATCAGCTGGTGGATATTTTTGCCTTGGATCCTCATTTGCCCATTTCCAGGGAGCACTTCAGACAAATGTGCCCTGCCATCATTCAGCAGTTGCTAGGCAATGCCTGTGGGATTGTAGAGAAAAAAACAAGAGGGTCCCTGCCAACTGCTTTAGAGAGTAAGACATTTTTATCTCATTGTTGTTCATCTCTGCAAACCATCATAATTTAAAAGCAATGTTGAATAAGTTAAATAAGAATAAATATTCAGTCTTAGTTATCAATCGGGCTTCTGGAGGAGAAAAACATTTCAGTAAAGGGGTGTTTGTTTATGTCCTACAATAGTTTTGTAATTATTTGAACAAATTAAAAAATGTATACAAAAGTGATTAAAACTAAAGCAGTTTTAATTCCAAAGTTTCCCTCCCTCCTGCAGAGTACGGCTACAGCACAGTCGCTGTCCTGCTCATCACGGTGGGCTCCATGTTCGGCATCTGCCTCATCTTCTTTAATTCCTGTCAGGAAACTTACACACTCCTGCTGCAGCTGTTTGTGGGCCTGGCAGTGGGAACCCTCTCAGGTGACGCTCTGCTGCATCTCATACCACAGGTAAAGGCCATTGCAGCAATGTAACAGACTACACACTTGTCTTGTATGTGGAGTCATTATTTTCCCCTCCTTTGCATCCTTTTCAGATCCTCGGCTTCCATGACAACTCTCACATTCATGATGATTTTACAGAAGAAAAGGAGTATTTGTGGAAAATTCTGGGCCTGATTGCTGGAATTTACGGCTTTTTCCTTATTGAAAGAATATTTTCCTTTTTAGTCCCATCTCATGGCCATGTAAGAGTTTTCTTTATTAGTTTTTGATCAATAAAATGACACTGAGACAGATACTCAAGCTGCAGTGTATCATGGGAAAGAGCCTGAAGCCATTGTTGATTTTCATTATCTGGTGATTGAAGTGTGAGAGTTTTGCAAAGACAAACACTTCTGTCATGACTGTGGACACTGAACAACAATGGTCTCCTGACTTTCTTTTGTCTGCAGGGTCACTCCAGTGACCTTCCCTCGGAGCTGAACTGCAGTCAGTCACAGCGGGGCAAGTCCATCTCCACCATCCAGCTGGTCAGTCCCATCACAACACTCACTAAACTGCTCGGTTTGGTTTTTTTAAGCTTTGTTGGCAGAAAATTCTCATTCCTGTCATCATCCTTATTTAGTTAGCGATAGAGCAGATGATAGACACTAGGCAGTTTTTGAAAATGTAATCAGCAAAGCATCAAAATGCAGCTACACATCAACGTGTATTGAAGACGGGCTAATAAGTATTCCATCTGTTTAGGGAAAACGAGGATACAGTGTTGGGGAAAGTAGGACCATAGGTAGGATGGAAGGAAGGACCATACAAAAATATTATCAAAGCATTTTTGCAAATGTATTTCAGGGCTGAAATGTTTAATTGGTGTATATTAACAAATTAAATGAAGTTGATGAGAAAAAATAATAAATATTTTGGGTTCATATATGTCTGCAAATATATAACAAATGAAATTCAAAGTAATTGTAAGATTTTCTGCCTATTTTCACTTTTTGTAATTTGAGGTTGTGAATCTTATAGCACCTTAAAATAATTTTGGAAATAAAGTTACACATGCTTCATGCCTTCATAAGTTTTTCTCCACTGAATATCGCACCTTCTCCAGTTAAAAAAGGCTCCCAAGAAAGATATGAGCCCAAATCGGCCTGTTTTATCTGATATAGAGGGATACATCTGAGAGATTTATGAGCTGGTTGAAATGTAATTCTTTTCAGTTTTGCTCTGAAGACTGCTGTCCTGATGAACTTTCTCAGCAAATGTAATCCACAGTATTTTTCTTAAAGATCTTTTATTTCCCTTTTGATAGAAATACATTTCTAGTTTCTTTTTCATTCCTGAAAACTAAATTGTATCAGCAGTACTGAAAATTGACATTTTATGGAGTCAACAGGAATCATATTTGTCACGACTTCTAAAGTCTGCAAAAAATAAAGTTCAACACTAAATTCAAGCAGTAGACAGCCTTTGAAATTTACCTTAGACACAATTTTTGACATTTCAAATGCAGCAAATTATGTAAAGTTGAACCCTGGAATTGCACATGATCTTTGTTGGTCTCACATTCATGTTAAAACAGTATCATTAGAAGCTGTATAGGTTCAGACTTGTGTAGCTACTAATGCACTTGTTAATTTTATCCTGCTACTAAGATTGTAAAAAAAAGTAGGCAAATGTTTTAGTTATATCAACAACTGACAGATCATTTGTATTGCAGTTTTATTCAAGGCAATGTAACCTCTGTGATGCCTTACTGCAACACTATTCCTCCATATGAGCATCAAGTGTTATGTTGGAGGGCTCCTTTTTCCAACTGAGTTTATGGTACAGCACATTGGCACAACTCTAACCTCATTATCACCTATAGAAAAAAATCATTCAGCACATACACTATATGCCATTATTAATCCACTGAATCTATGTTTAAAAAAATGACTGAAAGTCACTGAAATCCTGTTATGTAACAGGAAACGAGGAGTGGTGTGGGAGGGAGCAAAGAAGCAGAGTATGTAGGATGTTGGAAAATAAGAAGTGTTGAATTATCTAGAAAGTACCTGATGGTTGTACTGAACTGTTTACACTGCTAAACAACCTAAATATATTCTCTTAGTTCATTGTTCAGTTCCCTTCAATTAAGTTTGACATCTTTGATTTGAATAAAAAGTTTAGAAAGTTCAAGTATCTGTTCTGTATATAATTGTTTCCATGTTGCAGGGACCAATGGATGACTTGGAGTGTACAGAAATATCTCCAGAACGTACAGACATCAGGAGCTCTCCACAGGAGAGTAAGCTTCTTCAAAATACACTGCAGTTTCACTCATCTGAATGTGTTGTACTTGGTAATTAGTTGCCTGGCAGAGATGAGCTTATACGACAGAGTCCCCTTTGTCTTCCCAGGACAAGGGATTCCTCTGCTGGCAGTGATGGTAATCGTGGGAGACAGCCTTCATAATTTTGCCGATGGCCTGGTTGTCGGGGCGGCTTTCTCCTCTTCGGCTGAAACTGGCATGGCAACCACTGTGGCCATCCTGTGCCATGAGATCCCTCATGAGATGGGTGGGGGGGAGTCTCTGTGATTACTTTAAATACAGAAATTAATATTCTTGACTAACATTTTGCTGCTCCTCATTCTTTTTAGGGGACTTTGCAGTGTTACTCAGCTCTGGGCTCTCAGTGAAGACCGCTGTGCTTATGAATTTCCTCAGTGCTCTGACAGCCTTCATGGGTCTCTACATCGGACTGTTTGTTTCATCAGACACAGGAGTGCAGCAGTGGATCTTCTCTGTCACTGCTGGGATATTTCTCTATTTGTCACTGGTAGAAATGGTAAGACTATCTCCAAAAAGGATAAGGCTGATATCTTTTGCTTATTTCTTATTGTCAACATATCCCAAAAAAGACCAAAACATGAACTATTGATGTGGTGTTGTCTCCATCCCAGAATCCTTTAATGTTGGGAGAAAAAAAGGAGGAAAACCTGTAAATTATGGCCTACATTCTCATTATTATGAAGAACATGGTCTATTTTGAGTCAGTCTCATGTCACTTCCAGCATCTGATATTGCTTTTAGATCTCTGACCACTTTTATGTTACCAAGCTTTCAGTACTAATCAACCCTGAAAGTGTTTACACATTTTAAACTGGGGGGCAGTTTCTGAAGATTCATTTAATGGGTTTTGACCTTAACCCACCAGCCACAACATTAAAACCACTATAGTTGAAATGGGCAGCATTGATCATGTGGAGAGGGGTGGAGAGGACAGAAAGAGATATCAATTCAGCTTCATTTGTATAACTGAAGGTTCACATTGAGGTTTGGTGGCAACCATAGTTATCTGTCCTACTCAGGCTAATTATCAACATGTTAATTGTCATGTTGGCATGCTGACCTTAGCATATACCTTAAAACATTATTTTGCTTTAAAACAGCCTTGCAGAGTACCTGCCATGGCTGTACACTCTGATTTAAGATTGAATGTGTGTGATGTAGAATTCAAGAGAGCTGTAGAGAGCTGGGAAATACTGAGAGATGAGCCAGTGCATTTATGATTTGGGTCTTTTCATGGGATTTTTTTTGCCAATTATAAACCTTAACTATCCTATCTTTCTGTCAAAATACTGAAGTTGTAGTTTAAAATTTTTTTCCCCCCTATTGCCAGCTTCCAGAGATGAACCGAGTGAAAACCCACAGACCGTGTCTCATGTTTCTCCTGCAGAACCTTGGTCTCCTGATGGGTTGGGCCTGTCTTTTGTTGCTTGCGCTCTTTGAACATGAACTCAGATTCTGAATGCAACGCCTCACATGCAATGGAGCTTGAAAAAAAAAAGATGTCAACTTGTTGTAAACTTTTCTTTGACTTTTTAATGATCATCTCCTTCTCTTCTACAAGTGCAAGTGTTAGTTTCTGCAGTGTGTTTTAGTGAGTCATCAATCCTCTGTGACTGATTTATAATGTTTTAATTTCAGAGCTGAATGTTCTTCATGTTTCTATGGGGTTAGATGCTTCTTATTTTTTTATACTTGATGATTTATTTTTTTTATCTTGAGTATAAAGGTTGCCTGTATCTGGTTGCAAAATATCTCGTTTGACCTGACTTCCTATTTGCTAATTTGGCAGCACGAAGTGCAGATGTGCAGATCTGTTGTGTGAAATATTCTTGTTGCATCGGACAATCACATCATTGGAATTAAAAGTACTCCTTATCAATGTTGGAAATCTGTTCTTTTAAATATAGTTTCTTTTTTAAACATATGGAAGATCTTTATTGATGTTAAACATTTGTATTTTATATTTTTTCAAAAAGGTCAGTGAAATTTGGTACCATTCAGAAGTAAGATGGAGACTGTTCAAAGGCTAAACTTTGATTGAATAAATACTATCTAAAAGAGACGCTGCAGTCATTCAGTCTTTTGACAAAACTGGATTACACACAGCTTGATTAGAGTTCCCTTCTTATCTGTATTTAATTAGTTCTCAGCGGGGTGAATGCAAATGTTTCAAAACCAACAAGCTCTCTCTTTCTTTTTGTTACTTTTAGGAAATTCTTTAACAATGGCATAGAACATGACCAACATCTGGTCTACAAAGCCTAATTGGCTTAATGAAAAACGCTGATAATAATTATGAGAACTAGAAGGTATTTGTGAGGCAAAAGCTGCTCTCAGACATAGTTATTTATACAGTCCTGTTTTGAAAAACATTATTCCCTTTCAGCTTCTCATCTCTGAGGTATTGTCTTTGTTTTTGAGCCCTTTTGGTGATCCAATATGAGGGCATTTCCACCCACCTGAGCTACTTGTTCTCTTCATCCACCAACCTGGATGACTAACGCTCGCTGCTGTATAAGACAGAAACTCCGACCCACACAATGCACATGCTCTTTGGCGGTCAATGTGGGCCTGCAGAAGGAGGCGGAAGAAGAACAGAGTATGATAAATACATCAGCACAATTAATGAAAGACAATAAATCAACTTATTTCTGGAGAAAATGGATTTGTGATACTGACAGAGTGTGTGGGCTTGAGTTTTTTCTTTCACTGTCTAATCAGCTTGCTGTGATTAAATTCTGCAGTTCTAAACATCAACATGTTTCTGTAAAATCTGAGCGAGCAGTTGTCAAGCACTTACTCTATTTGTTCCGAGGATTACTTTCATTTCTCAGTTTTCATGGTGATTATGTTAATTTTCCATCCCAGGCTCATTGTCAAAGTGCAAAGTCGGTTCTATCGTTGTGGGATTATTTGTCTATCATGTCAGAAAAAGCTGACACCATTTACCGTGACTTCCCGAGCAATGTTCAAACAATAGAAGGAAGTCCATTGGATTTTCTCTTATTCTAGCAAATTTGCTGTTATTTTAGAAATGCCAGCCCCTTTGGCATTTCCAGGAAAGTATGGACCTTACGCATCTGTGTGTAAATATCTGCTATAGCAGCAGAGAGGCATTTTTTGGCACGAGTGTGTCTTTTCAAGGCAACTGCTGCCAGGATGGAGGAAGGAAGGGCTTATATCTGGGGCATGTTGGTGTGTACACACTCAGTATCCCCACTTGCTCAGCAAAGACCTGTCAGAAGAAAAGTTCAGTTCCAGGGTCATCACGACAGCAAAACACACAAACAAGCTTTGAGAGAGACACAGAACAGGAAATATAAAAATGTTTTCCCTTTGATTAGAAATGATCTGACTGAAAGAAATCCTTTGCACCTGTTTTGTCACAGAAAAAAACACAGGTGATTGATATATCATTTCTAATAGCTAAAACTCTGTTAGTGCCTTTTTTAACTGTTATATGTTGTTTCAAGGCAACTTGTGTTGGTACAATGTTTTGCAACCTCCCTCCCTCCCTCCCTTTTAAAGAAAAATAATGTTTCAAGCTCTTATCAAGTAGTGAATCATGACAGCTATGAGGTCACATAAGTCTGCGAGGGATTGTTGATTAGTAACTTGGGGTAAAGATTGGGATCAAGCCATACTGTGGGAACGACTCAAATGCTCACAAACCAGCTTTTTCAGCTGGTTTCCTGAGTTTGCCTCTACAAATGTAATCATGTACTTATGAGAACATTATTCCAGGAGCTCCTAATGGGCACCTTTGCCAGATTCAAAATGTTCTGTTTGTGTTTTGCTTGTGTACATAACATTAAAATGCCACACAGTTTTGGGTTCTAAATATAGGGGAACCCTGATGATGCCACTTTAACATTATCAGTGTTAATTTGAGCCACTGATGTGCTATATGTCCTTGATGTAAAGCACTTTGTTTCAGCTGTTAAAGTCATTGTTACAGTGCCTTATAAATAATGTTAGTATGGTATTATATACAGACTGAATTGTGGTAACTATGATTACTAAACAAATTGAGGCATGTGAGTGTCTTTAAAATGCAAATGCACATGGAGCCACTAGAGGGCCTTGATGAATAGTAAAATTTCAGAGCTGTGCAATCAGAGGACGGGGCTTCTGAGCACCAGTTCATGGTTTAAATAGTTAATCTTACTGGATGAACAACACCACAAGTACTGTGTCTATGACATCCCATCTCGTACAGGATCGTAAGAGAGCTGCTGTACCTTTCTTTTATCTCACCTGAGCAGTAAAATGTATATTTATCATTACACTTGTTTAATAAAGGAAAATGGCAAACATTTGGTTATTGCTTTCACACAAATGAAAATATTTTTTGTTTGCTATTCTATTATGATTAACTGCCTGAAATACAGACTTGCAATCTTAGATTGAGAATATTTTCATCTAAATAAGAAAAGGCAAGGCAAGTTTATTTGTATAGCACATTCCATTTACAAGACAATTCAAGGTGCTTTACATAAAACATTAGAAGCATCACAGTGGGGTGCAGAAAAAGCATTAAGAAGTATTAAAAACAAAAATGAAATAACAAAATAATAAACAGGAAAAGAAAAGAAACCCTCAGAGAAAATAGGATATATCACTTGTTTTCGTAAAAGGCGACGTATAGAAACGTTTTTAACCCTGATTTAAAACTGCTGAGAGTCTCAGCAGACCTGCAGGTTTCTGGGAGTTTCTTCCACATGTGAGGAGCATAAAAACTGAACGCTGCCTCTCTGTGTTTAGTTTTGACAGAAGTTCCTGAATGTATTTTGGCCCTAAACCATTCAAGTGCTTTGTAAACTAACAGCAGGATTTTGAAGTTGATTCTTTGACAAACAGGAAGCCAGTGCAAAGATCTGAGGAC
>JBBBVU010000019.1:9601422-9625211 GCA_037177055.1 Atherinosoma microstoma
AGACGGAAAGGTACCGGAGATCATTCCTGCCAGCAGCCATCACTCTCCGGAACAAGGCCCTATCTTCATCTTCAAATAAAAAATTTTATATCATTATTATTATTTAAAAAACAAAAAACAAAAAAAAAAACACCCTGCTACAACAATAATTTCCCTCTAAGAGGGATAAATAAAGTATATTTCATTCATTTCATTCATTATCTATCGTTGTGTAAAGATTTTTGAATAAAAAAAGATTTGAATGAAGTTGAATGTTTTTTTTATCTCTACTTTTTTGGATGGATATGATATACAATGTATATGTTATTTAATAGTTTTGCCCGATATGTTGCATCAATTTTTTTCTAACCATTAAAAGATAAGAGGGTTAGTGAAATCCTCATAAAATATGTCTATGTGGGTTCCAGATAAAACCATTCAATTATCAAAGAGTTGTCAGTGGAACTCCGTGTGGGATCCTGGATGAAACCCTTGTGATATAAAGGGGTTCTGGCTATAACCCCCAGTAAAGATTATTGGTGGAACCATTACATCATTGGGTTCAGTGTAGAACCTCTCATAGGGGGTTCTGGATAGAACCTTCTATTGAGGGTTCTGGGTGTAACCTTTTGTGATATGTTCCAGTCAGAACCCTGTGAAAAGGTTTCAGTTAAAACCCTTAAAAGGGTTCTAACAGGCACCAATAAGGGTACCCCTCTGAGGACAAGGCAAAGAACCTTATATGGTTATAGGCACTTTTTTTCTAAGAGTGTATCTGGCATCTTTTCTCTCAAACATGTTCATCAAGGTTCAGTGCTGTGTGCATTAATGTCTTTGCAAGTTAACAAAAACTTGTAGGAGCTGTCAGAATGTCTCTCAGTTGTGCACTTTTCTCAGTTTAATATGCTATAACCTTTTGCAATTCAAACAAAATGTTATCCACTTTTCTTTTTTTCTGCTGAAATGCAGCTCATTTTCATTCTTTGACGCTGTGAGGGGGTGTTGGCGTTGGCTGAGAGGGCGCGCGGTGCAGGAGAGCTCTCAACCAGAGTGGGTAGGAGCTGATGAAGAGGTTTCATGATGCTGAAGGGTATGTTATCAGATAATTCACATCGTCATCATCATCGGAATTTGAGGGGCAACTGCAAACCTCTTCCGCACAAGCCCCTCCTTTAACTCTCTCGAGTCAAACTTGAAGATTGGCGGTGCTCACTGAGCAGTGAGAGCAGCGCCTCGTTTCTGTCAGCTTTTATCTCTTCAATATTAAGGTGTAAACATGCTCTTTCTCTTTTTTTATTGGCCACAACCGGAGCATATATCCAAGCCGCAAGGTTTTGCTGAATATTTGCTATTTAAAATGGTGTAATGGTCTTCAGTAACAGCCCGAAGACCAGAGCAGAAGCACCTCCGGACAAACACATGGAGACTTTGGAACACCCGGGATTACAAGTAAGTTGTTTAAAGATATATTTTACCGACTTATTTCCACTTTAATGTCCACTTAACTGTCCACTGTTCCAGTATTTCCCCAATGCTTGCACATTAGAAGAACTCGACAACTCACCTGTCTACGTCACCCGCTCCTATTAATGGCCGCAACCAGTTGAATTAAGTTTGGCTAATGGAAGACATGAAAGCGTCGCCAGAGATCTGATAATTATCATTTGTTAACAGTTTATTCTCCTCCAAGTTGTCGTGGCAGATTTGTTTGTGCAAGACTGGTTTTACATTGTTTTCACTATTTTGTTATAGCTGAAAAAGACAACTAATATTTTCTCTAGAAATGATGTATAGCTTAATTTTTCGAAAGATGGATTTTTACAATATTTACTTTAGTTAAAGTAGCCTACTTTATCTGAATGTTTCAAAAGAATGACAGAAACAAACAAAACTTTAACAAGAAGTCCTGTCTTCAAACAAACAAACAAACAAATTGCTGAACCAGGCTACAAAAATCACTTTTCATTTTCTACTTTTTATATTGAGAAGATAGACAAATCTTTACTGTTTGCTCCTTTATTACAGTTTTATAGGGTTTACTTGTTAGCATACGTAATACAATAATGTAGTGTTTCCATTATATTGTTGAATATCTGTCAGTTCAGTTAAATCCCATATTGATTTATCAAAAAGTGACAGAAAAATCAAATGATAATTTGAGAAGTAAAAGTATTTTATTGAAAATATATTAAAAACATAATTAATTAGATATCACAATGATATCTTTAAAAAAAAGATACCACAATGATATCCCTATCGTGAATTCTTTTGACCACAACAGTTACATAGGGGAAAAACCCATAATAATTAATAATGTAATGTGTTTTGCTGGTAGTGGTACATTATGTAAGAATATGTACGAAAACATTTCATAAAGAATTTTCAGAATGCTGACAGGTAAAATGATAAGAAGTGGATTCAACATCAGTTTCTCCATGCACTTAAAAATGCTTCTAATTCTGTTGTACAAAACTCAAACTGGTCTATATGACCGGCTCTTAGGGAACAGTTAGAATAGCTGTTTGTGCTCTGGTTTTATATGCATGATTAACAGCTCCCTGGGGAGTGGGCAGCAACAAAATGAATTTCTGGCTTTCAGTTGCCATTGGCAACCTGC
Source organism: Atherinosoma microstoma (assembly GCA_037177055.1). Lineage (NCBI taxonomy): Eukaryota > Metazoa > Chordata > Actinopteri > Atheriniformes > Atherinidae > Atherinosoma > Atherinosoma microstoma. The sequence goes on from JBBBVU010000019.1 coordinate 9,604,019, forward strand.
TGTTTGAGCAGAGTGGCTGTGCATTACTTCCCCAGTAACTCATTTTTATCAGCTGGCAAAAGCAGACCACCCACTTAACTATCATCTGTTGACACCTGTCATAAAGTTAAACTTCCCATAGAACAATATAATAGTTTAACTAACAGTGGAAGTGGTGTTCATGTGAAGCGTGGAAAAAAAAAAGACATACAGATTCAAACCCTCAAACAGATTTGTCCCATTTGATTTGTTTTTTTAATTAGATGAGGGACAAAGTCTGTCATCCATTTGCTTCATGAAATTACATTTAGAAGTTCAGCTGTTGCTCATATGAGTCTTCAGGAATGAGGTAGTAAATAAATAATGATCAAAGTTAGGTTTTGCATTTTGAATTTTGCATGTTCAATCATCCCTCCATTAGTGAGTCAGGACACAGTCTGTGCAAAGACAAAGGCAAGCACTGGTTGTAGCAAACTGAACTAGTTAGTCAAATAACTGGTTAATGCAAGATTTAAATGCTAAATAAAGCTAAATGCCCTTTGAAGTTGTTCCCTTAACTTTTCTGTTATACCTTCAAATTGCAGGTATTTTCTTGTTGGAGCTACAACCCGAATTCCAGAAAAGTTGGGACGTTGTTTAAATCTGAACAAAATGAAAAATAAAATACCTAAAGCCAATATTGTGTTCACAACAGAACAAACATAAAAAAGCAACTGTTTAAACTGAGAAATTTTTACAATTTTATGCACAAAATGAGCTTGTGTCAAATGTGATGCCGGCCAAAGGTCTCAAAATAGTTGGCACGGGGGCAACAAATGGCTGAAAAATCAAGAAAGTTCAAAAGGATTCAGCTGGGAAAACATCCAGCAAGTAATTAAGTTAACTGATATCAGGTCTGTAACATTATTAGCTATAAAAAGGATGTCCTAGAGAGACAAAGTGTACCAGATATAAAGATGGGCAGAGGCTCTCCAATCTGTGAAAGGGTGTGTAAAAAAATTGTATAATACTTCAAAATTAATGTTCATCAATGTCAAATTGCCAACGCATTGCAACTCTCATCATCTACAGTACATAACATTACCAAAAGATTCAGAGAAACTGGAGACATCTGTGCATAAGCGACATGGCCGAAGACCTTTATTGGATGCCTGTGGGGGCACTCAGACGACACTGCATCACTCATCGGAACAGTTGTGTCACTGACATTACTAAATGGGCCCCGGAATACTTTCAGAAGCCACCGTGGGTTAACACAATCCTCCGTGCCATCTGCAGATGCCAACTAAAACTCTATCATGCAAAACGGAAGCCATATTTGAACATGATCCGGAAGCACCATCATGTCCTGTGGGCCAAGACTTATCTGAAATGGACTGTTTCAGAGTGGGAAAGTGGTCTTTGGTCAGACCAATTCAAATTTGACAATCTTGTTGGCAATCATAGATGCTGTTTCCTCCGGGCTAAAGAGGAGGGAGACCTTTCAGCGTGTTATCAGTGTTCATTTCAAAACCCTGCATTTCTGATGGTGGTGATAGGGGTGCATAAGTGCATACAGTATGGGCAGCACAATGTTTGGGAAGGACTGCCTGCACTCCAGACCTTTCAACAATAGAAAACATTTGTTGCATCATTAAACCCAAAAAAAATACATCAGAGACAACCACAAACTCTTCAGCAGCTGGAAACCTATATCGGGTAAAAATGGGACTGAATTCTAACACCAAAACTCCAGGAACTCATAAGCCTCTATGCCCAGATGTTGTCAAACTGTTCTGAAAAGATGAGATGCTACACCATGGTAAATATGCCCCGTGCCAACTATTTTGAGATCTTTAGCAAGCATCACATTTAACATGAACTCATTTTGTGCATAAAATTGTCAAATTTCTCAGTTTATGTTATGTATGTTCTGTTGTGGATCAAATATTGGCTCAATTGAAAGTGTTTTAGTTTTCATTTCGTTCAGATTTAAATAATGTCCCATTTTGTCTGGAATTCGGGTTGTGCATATTTGCTGCTTTATATCCTTGTAAATGATTGATATTTGGGTATTGGATTGTTTGACATTTTACTGAGGAAAAAAGATTTAATCACTAATCAATTAATTACCGTCCTAATTAAATTTGAAAAAATGTTCTAACTTGGTCAACTAAATTGAATTATTTTATACTGAACTGACTGAATTTTTGCACATATAACTTTTGCCTGTTATCTCTCACACTTGAGCAATAGGGACTGTAATGGCAACAAAAAAACAACCTTCTTAACCATTTCTCTGTTCTTTCTGGCTCTGAAGTCTCAAGGCAAAGGAGCCCGGAGAAAGGGGCGGTTTAAAGGCTCAGACGGCAGCACGTCCTCCGACACCACAACTAACAGCCTTGTTCGCCAGGTAAGTACTTTCATTGAAACTTTTTTTTTAGTGGGCTGGCGTCCGGTGTGGATGGATCCCCGAGATATCGTTTCCTCCCAGCAGCGTCAAGCCAGATGTTTATTTCTGTTGATATTTTTTATACCTACATTCAGTAACTAGGGATGAAAGTTCATGTTTGTGTAGAACTTTAATATGAATAAATAGTTTTTACTATGTAAAGCACTTAGTGTTGCTTCTGCATGAAAAGTGCTTTTTAGATAAAACTTGATTTAATTTTGATTTATTTGAGAAGACAGATGTATCTGATTATTGTGCATGAATATTGTGAAGTGTAATTAAATTTTCTGGGCCCAGCTCTGTCACTTTTGGAACGTGATGATGTGTGTGTGGATAAGTTTTTGTAAATACCTGACAGTAAATGCAAACTGTCATAAGATCTCCCCCTCAGTCATCATCATCCATCGTGGGTAAGATGGGCATTGCAGTGAAAGCCCAATGTAAACACTTCAGGGTACAGTATGTTAAGTGGAAGTCTTTCTTCTGAGCTGCATCTTCAGTGCTTTTGTGTGCAGCTGCAACATAATGGCCTGTTATAAAGCAGACTCCGTTCTGGTCTGGTTTTTGTTGAGCAGACCTGCAAGGGAACAGGACAGGCCGGGTTAAGGATGCACACTTCAGCTTACATGTTTCTGCCTTTTTTGGAGCAGGCACACATCACATTTTCTTTGGCACAGCTGCAGCAAAGAGACGGTGAGCTGGAGGAGATCAGAACAAAATGGCACTTCCTAAACGCCCGTCTGCCTCATTTCATGGTCACAAAGAGCCTCTGAACATGCTGCTGCAGCTTAGTCAGAGCTGCTCAGTAAGAAATTACCAGATTTTACCATCACCCTTGGGAGCTCATGCCCATTCCCACAGTCTTGTCCCCTAATGACGTTTTCCCCTACAGCCAGTCATCATACTACTGGGCTGAGAGTGGCTATTACTGCACAGTGTGCCACATTCTGCAGAAATGAGAGACCATTCAAGTAAGAGATGGTATAGGGATGTCAAGAGCAGGAATGATGTGTTTTGGGGTCAGTGAGGACCTTGTATGTTGAGCAAAAATATCCTCCTTTATGTAGTTGCTACAAGACAGTCCCAGAAATAGCAGACCTTCCAGAGACTTCTCTGTTTGGATGATAATGTAAATACTGTTATTGAGTTGTGATAACAAAACAGCAGTTTTGATTTGACTTTATTTTCCCATTGCTGCTGGAGTCAGACTGATCATTTCAAATGTCACAGAAAAATAGATAAATAAATGGTTGTAATTTCAATATAGCTAAACTAACACCATCCTTGGAGGGTATAATGCTAACCTGTGTGTGTTTATCAGCCTGTCATTTGGTCCTATCCTGTCTAAAAAAAATAAATAAAAAAAGTCAAAAATTCCCTAATTTAGTGTGAGATTTTAGAAATGGTGTGTTTTCTATATTTCTTTTGCTCAGTCTCCTGTCCGACTTGTTGTTTTTAACACCTGCTTGTTCTTTTATTTTTATCGGTGTCTTAAAAACATCTTGTTGAGGTCGCTGTGCAATTGATCTAATGCAGCGCCAGGCAGCAACACAGTCTTCCTGTAGCGTCTCATAAACAGCTCCTTAAAGGCAGAATTACTCATGCTCTTACAGATACAGAGGGCAGAGGGCAGACAGGATGAGAGATGCTCCCTGCGGTCATGGCCTGATGCCTGGGGGGGGAGTGTGGAGGAGGCTGGGAGGGATGGAAGGCCCCTGGCATACCAGCCCACCCAGCCATGGGAGTAGAGAGGGTCAGCGTTGAAACTGGAGCTTAGCACTCTTTTGAGAAGGAAGAAGGGCAGAGTTGTCACAGATTTGTTCTCAGACTTAAACACCCTCAGGTGGATGCTTTATTTATATTCACATGGAGGTGGTGCAAGCGAAGAAGTCAGCTCACCAGAGGCAGATTGTTTGGCTTGCTTTGTAGTGTCCTATCTGTTTTTTTAGAAAATGCTGAGGGTTCTTAAAAACCAATAAGTAACAGAGATTACGATCATAGACTCTATCATCGCTTGAGCACCCTGCATGAATTTCCTTTTACAGTCTAGAAATTTGTCTTGTGGTAGAAAAACAGAAAGGTCATCACAATTCTTTACTTTTTGCTTAGTGTTTTTTTTGTTTTGTTTTTGCTTCTAATACACAGTCTTGCTCAAGACCCTTTTTAAAGGTTACAAGAAAGTCTGATTCCTTGGAAGCAAGATAAACAGAAATTAGGGTTTATTCAAGACTTCCATACAGTATGAGTTTAAAAGGCTAATCTTATCTGGCTCTCAGTTTTATCTTTTATAGGAGAGTTGTATAACTGCTGTCATCAAATGCAGCTGTGTTTCCCAATCATTCTGTAACTTTTTAATCTGTTGATATAATGAATTCTTTTTTTAAAAATCACATAACTGTGATGTGATCAAGCTTAGATTCATCTTACCTCTTGGTTCTTCATAACTCTTCAATATTTTCACATATCTACATAACAAATCTTCATGTTTACTTTCAATTATGAAAGTGTCATTTACTACCTGTATCAGTGCCAGTAAAAGTCTAATGATGTCCTCTCAGGTACTGATTATACATCTGTGAAATAGCACTTTGTTAAGTGTCTCTTATTGCATAATGCACCCTGGGAAATGATCCAGTCCTCGTGACCCTGAATAATAATAAACTTTCTTTATATAGCACCTCTCTAAAAACAGAGTTAACAAAGTGCTTTACAGAGAGAGAGAAACAAAGCCCAGAACAAACAAACGGATTAAATACAAGTGGATGGATTGCTCAAAAGTAAGCTAATAAAAGTTTGTCCTAAGCAGTGAAGACTGAACAACTGTGTGATGGGCTTCATCCGAGTATGTTAGGCTGCCCTGAGGCTTTTGATGGAGATGGTACTCTAAGATGCAAATGTAGTCACACAAAACTTTGTGTAAACAGCAAAAACGACAGAATAGGTATGAAAAGCTCCTGCTTGAGGGCAATGTACAAACAAATTGAGGATCTGTTGTAAAGTAGTTCAAATGGTGATTTGCGTAACTCAGCATAATGTCACAATTGACCTCCCGCTGCTTCCTTCACTTATTATATTTATGTAAATGGTTGCACCAAGCTTACCACCTCCCCTTTATGTTGCCCACCTCCTTCTGTCTCTTTCACCTCCATATGTATCCCGAGTATCACATAATGTCTCCAGCAGCAATTGCGTGGGACATTCTTACAGTTTGACCAACTCTGTCTGTACATTCCGGGCGGAGACATGGATCCAGTGATGAAAGCATGGGACGAGGACAGAAAACTCCTCATTCCTTCAGTGATTGCAAGCGTTTTTCCTTCGCATGATTCCCTTGGTTATTTGATGGAGAAAAGCGATGACGCAAAGGGCTGGTTATTCCTTTGATGTTTATCAAATCTGGCAACCCGTGTTTTTTTTTGTATAATGGAAATGTTGCATATGCTCAGCGGTGGTACGGAGCCGCAGTCACTGCTGGTTGTGGAAGGTTGAAGGGAAACATTAACCCTATAGACCTTTTTTTAACTTTGTGCAACAAATGTCAACATTTTTCCAATAGTAAAATATTTCCAGCGATCCATATGTAATTGCTGGCATCAGTCTGCAGCAGCTGTGTCTCGGGTAAAATATTTTACTTATGTGAAAAACTAGAGTAAAGAGAGGCAGCTGGAAATCTACTGTGGCCTAGGCAACCATCACAGTGGCACTAGGCTGCCATCCTGTGGTTAAATGTATTATTGTGACTATTTTATCTGAGTTTGTTCACACAGTATAATTGTTTTGTATTTGTTGGAAGGATCTTTAACTTTAAATATATTTTCCCAGCATTCTAGGATAAAACCGAATATATTGTGACTGTTTTGAATGACATACAAAGGAATATAGTAAAACACGTACTGGATAAAGAGAGCAGTATACATCTACTGTATGTTGAGTTTTAATGTTGGCTTGTTTGCTAAATATACTGTGTAGAATTATCCAATGAATGCAATGAACATAGCTGTATGTGGCATCTACTATTGTATTGTGAATTATCCTGAATCTTGCATGGCTAATTTTGACAAATTAGCAATTGTTTGAGAAAATCAGTTGACGTTCATGCCCTCTAATCTTTTATTGGATGCACACAGTGATGGCAGACAAGGCTTTTTGGAGCACCAAAGCTTTGTAGTCAAAAAAGTTTGTCATTTTTGAAGGCTTTGAAAGCTTGGTTGCGCATCTTTGTAGCGCAACCTGCTGATTAGCTTTCATTATCTAAAAATATTAATGTCTAGGTTTGTGCATCAGTGTTTATAATCCTCAAATCTGTTTTAGTTCCATGTTCTGCCCCTTCTGCTCCACCTTCTCTATGCCCCTGTTTGTTCAGAGCTTAACATTTAGATAAGATTAGTTTTTACCATTTCAAAATATTGCCAAACAAGACAACTATGATCATTATAAAAAGCTTGTGCTGTGTGTCTTTTTATTTTAGATCCATATAATGACTATATTTCAACACCAAGCTTTTTATTAATGAAATATTGGGTTAATAGCACTCTTGGGGGGGAAGAGAAATCAATGCCCAATGCGCATGATGAACCATTCACATCTGTATTGTGTCTTGGATCCCATAATTTTTTAGAAGAATGGGACATGTCGAATCTGGTCTCAATCCAAAATTGCCTTTTTCACTTGTCCTTTTACTACTTTTAGATATATGCTAATTAAGAACCACCATGAACCTGACTTTAATCTGCTGTTTTGTGTAATGCAGCGTTAACATATTGTTTCAAAGTGGTAACCACCAGCCTGCATCTTTTCCCTTTGAACTAATGTTACCACACAAAGACTGCACCCATCCTCTGCTTCACTTGAAATGCATTGGCTCCAGTGCTTCTGGCTTCATGCGTTACTGGGAAGGAGCCAGCAGCTCTGACTAATACAGCTTGGGACCGCCATGGTCCTCCTACAGCCCAAAGTCAACCTCAGGGGGATTTTGGAGGGGAAGAGTGCTTTAACTCAAAAGAGCACTCTCTGGTATTCCCGTATCTGCCTTCGCTGTTAACTTTTTTTTTCTGATCTGGGCACACATCCATGCCTACCCCTCCCTTTCTCTTTGTTCCCCTTTTATCTCCTTCTATACTTTTTTAGCATTTTTCAGTATGAGGCAGTTGATGGTAATCTCTTGGCTGTGGATGAAATTACCCTTAAAAGACAATGCAGCATAGCATGCTTTGATCATCTCAGTCTCGTGACTCATCTTAGCCTGGTGTGTTACAATGAAGGCTGAATTAATTTGAGAATATGTTTACTTATAATCTACCATATGGAGAAGATGCTGCTTTTATAAGCTGTCCATTAAACACGACATCACATATTGTATACGTTTTAATGATTGCAGTGTGTTGTAGATTAAGATGAAAATTATTTACTTATAATTCATAAATTTACTGGGACTATCATCCGATTTAAAAGTTGGCTTCAGTTGGTTTGTTTACAAATAGAGATGTAATGCTATTTCTATAATTGATTATTCTGCCAGTCGTCTTGATTGATGATTTAGTTTATTAGATTTAACAAAGTTTAAGGCTGCATATTCAAATTTGAAATGAGAAACCATCCATATCCACAAAATGTTAGGTTTGCATAGAAATGGAGAGCCTCATTGATGAGATGTAGCAGTCTTGTTGTTTCAATCATAAGATGGATGCATTTCATTAGCTTGTTCTAATGCCTTGAAAGCTTGCTCTAGCTGTCCCTGTGATTAAATAAGGCTGTCTTCTGGGTATTGATGGAGACACAGAGAGAGAATAAACACATCTTTCACCGTTTTATGACCTGTGTGACCACATTGGGTTTTTACCTAATTAAATGTAAAGAGCAAAACTTTGAATCTGTGTAGCCTATCTGTTTACTTAGATTTTACAAGGTGCGCTGAGAGAGCACAACACAAGACTAAATTGAAATGAGTGCATTTCCTTAGGCAGGTATGCTCCCCTGCAGTATTATTCATGGCTTTAGCAGGTGAGTGATGCAAGTGAGTGATGATTATTTTTCAAAGGGGACAGCCTTTGACAAGTTAACTGATACATAGCGTTCCCCTCACACCGTAAGGTCCTCGGTTCTGTTTATAATGACGCCTTTCCATCACAGCCGACACATGCCAACCTGTGACATATTGGTTGTACAATGAAGAAGCTTCAACCCTGATGAAAGACTCTGTCATGGTTATGTTGAGATGAGTGTTTGTTAGGCCTCAGGGGATATATACTATCAATGAAACTCAGAGTTTTATAACTGACTACACACATTCTGTTCTGTGATGTTGCAGAAAATATCTTGTTTGGTCCAGTGAGGAGGCTGTATAGAATCTGTCAATAATTATTGGGAAGGTGTGTACAAACATTTGACTGAAACTGTCGTGGAGTCCACCTGCTCAAATTATTACCAACTGAAGACTCCTACCACAAAGCAAGGTCCGCTCTAGAGTATGCCTGTCACAATTAACTCACTGTTTGATATAAATGGGGTCATGTCTAAATTATTGTCATAATTAATTTTGTTAGTTTCACCTTGTTGTTTTCATAAAGGTGAAACATGTCATATATCCTCATTGTTTTCCACATGTTATTAGAGTACGCTGACATACACCAATTTACACCCTTAGATATTGCCATCTTGTTGCACACACCATGTCATATCTACCACATGCAGTATTTCATTTAGAAAACTTAAAAGGCAAAAAGACATGCATTTAAAATGAATGAGTAAATAATCCATATTTATCCCCATGTGGGTGGTCACCTTTTTGAGTTCAGGTCCTCTACCAGAAGCCTGAGAGGTTGAGGGTTCTATGGAGTATCTAGTATCTGATGGTGTTCCTGGGATCTGTTGAAGTCACTCTCCCAGTTTGGTTGATTATGGCACCGCTGTAGCCTTCACTTCCCACATCTTCTAAACTTCCTCTTTCAGTTCTTGATTTTCTCAAGCTTCTCATGTTCTTTCCATGTGATGTTAATGTTGCTTGGAATTGTCAAAAATATCACTGCTGCCCTCCTCTGTGGTTTGTTGACCACTTTAATGTCCGGTTGGTTAGCCATCATCATCATCATCATCATCAGTCTATCAGCCTGAATCTCAAAGTCCCACATAATCTTAGCTCTGTCATTCTCTACCACCTTTGGAAGTATGTACTACTTTGACTTCGGGACCTCAGGGCCAACACTCATTACAGCAGTTCCTGTACACTATTCCAGTCACTTGGTTAGGATGTTCTACCATATGCTGGACTTGTCTTGGAGGTTTTTTTTGAAGAGCCTACACCAGTGGTCCTGTTAGTCCTGAAAAAGACTTCTTGATATCAGCCACTTATCTGCAGGAGTTTATCTTTCCACAATGGTCCCTTCACCATCCCTACTAAAACCAGTGATTGTTTATTTTAGGTTGCTGTAGTAATAAAGCAGAACAACGCAGCAAAGCCGAGGAGGGTAACCTACTGTGCGTTTGCATATAAACTGTTTTTTTCTAAAGTAACGCTTATCAGTGTGTGATTTTAGAGTAATAGTGTGGCATGGATGCTGTATGAGTGTATCTGCAAATTAGAAGATTACATAAACAACTCTATAAATCAGTCATCATAAAAACTGTTCCTATACATGGACCTCTCCACTCAAGCAGGCCTGATTTAAGGAAAAAATGTATGTATGGTAATGGTAGATATTTAATTTTCATCAGCAGCAGTTTCTTCCTGAAAGCAGTGAGTGATTTGTGGAGACAGAAACTCAGTTTGTCTTTATCATGACACAGCATTATCTGACAGCAGAAATCATGTTGTTATTCTCCTGACAAACCTGGCCACTACAGAAAAGCAGCACTGATGGTGACTGATGATGTCTTCAGTGTCAAAAAGAGCTCTGCACAATATTAGGACGGAGCCCATAATAAGGCTAAAAGAGAGTGATAGTGGAGGAAAATACCGTAGCTAAGGTTGGATTTTGATATCTGATATTTACGCTATTGAAAGTAAAAGTTAAGGTTAGACTACAGAGAGTTAATTAAGCCAAATAGATGTCCCAAGACTATAATTAGAATAATTTCTGATAATCATTTTAGGAGGCTCTCGTTTATCCTATTCATGTCAACTTGTCTAACGCAAATTGGCCAACAGAACTTACAATCCTCAGCAAATCAATCTATCTATTTAATCTGACACTTTGAAATGACATGAAATTGAGGATTTTACTAATAAGGTTTTTATTAAACTTAAAATGTAGTGAGTATCTCTGTACTCATTTGTCCTATAAGAAAGTTAACTCTGCATCGCCACCACACATCCATACATCAGCGAACACTGGGACATGATGAGAATTTGTGATTTCTGGCTGACACAGCAGTAACAGCACAGCAGCGTGTCTGCATGTCATTCTGGACTTAATTACCTGAAGGACAAGAGTGGAGAACAGGTGTGTGATGGGGAGGAAAGAACCAGTATTGCCACCCCTGCACTCACACTCAGCACACACAGGCATGAATGAAGTGCGCAGATGAGTTCCCTCTGCATCACAGGCAGGAGTTGTGCTGCAACTCTGGTCTTTTCCCCGGAGATACACATTGTTTTTGTACGTGAACGCACAGCACAGTCTCTTCTCTTCATCACTAGCTGCCTCAGCATCTGTCCTAAGCATTCACAGATAAATTTGAAGGGTAAAGCAATGCAAATGGGGACTGAGTCATAACAGAGGAAGAGATCTAGCTGAGAAAAAAGGTAAATAGAAAGTTAAGAAAGCCAGTGTACACGTGAAGCTAGCACGCTGATAAAAGGAAAGCGCAGAGAGGGGGACACAGGCGGTGTCCTCCATTAGCAAGGACAACAGTCAGTAGAGGACATTCAGAACTCCAACTCCTCCCCGTGCTGAGAAGGAACTTGTGTGATGATGAGTGCGTCTAAATCCACTCGCAGCTGAACCAGCATACCAGCCTGTAACTCTACATCTCTGCCACAGCACAGCAGCACTGCAGAGGATTTGTCAGCACAGAGAATCTGCTGGAGCGTGTACAGATTTGGGGGTGGGGTAAACAGTGATGTGCACCTCACTGTCAGCTGGTGGGCACCCTGCTGCAACAGTCTGGAGATGGGTAGGGGAGGGGAGAATCACAACCTGACTTTCTGAATCCTCACAGTTTCTGAGTCGGGCTAAAAAAAATAGGTTGCATGCTTGGGAGGGGTGGACAGAAGTAGAGGGCTGGTGTGGATACAACAGTCCTCTACTCCCTCCGCTCACTCCTCCATCAAGGATCTCTCCGGTCCTTGTCACGCCTGCATCTGTTTGTGGTCTGCACCCCCTGTGGGCCAAGTCTGCAGTCATGGATCGGGGCTGAGTATTTGTCAATGCTGCTGTCTGACGGGGAGTCTGTGAGACGGCCGTCCGTTCCTCCCCTCCCTGGTCCCCTTCATGCCGTGCTGTGGACTGGGCCATCGCCGGAGAGCAGAGCTTCCATATGTGAGTTTGTGGCTCTGCTGTTGATTTATCACAGGGGTTAGAGGACATATTTTGCATGCAAATGAGTCATTAAGGAGCTGTTGAAGTCAAGAGTTTCCATCATAATTCTGAATGCATTTTTCTGATAACTATTTCATTAAACTCTTATACTTTATGGGTAATTGGGATTATCTCTGAAAGTGCAGCTACATAACTTTTTAAAACATCGAAGCTGCTCGAGAGCATCAGTCTGAACAGTCAATGGATGTATGCCTGTTTTATTCCTCTATGCTGAGGACTGATTTTTAGTGTAAATCACAATCCTGAAACAGTTGTAAATGCTGCAGAATTTAGCTGGAATATTTCACTTGCACTGAGATAAAATTTTTCTGCAGAGCTCTCATCACTGTGCATTCAGCTGGACACAATAAATCTTTTATTTCATATTTATTCCAGGCTTTGCGCAGAGAGCTATAATAGTATGGCTCTTGAACACAGTATGTTGACACTACAGCCACATGTTTAGTAAGCAGAATATTATTGGGCTTCATGGGTTTATTTCATGTTACTGTTGTGTGCTAATGTCTAAAATTGCATGTCTGCTGTGGCTTTGGCTAAATTTGATTGGATAGGATTTTTTTCCCCCTTAAATTCTCATTTGTGCTCTTAATTCTGCCATTCATCTCTGTAATATAATTTCTCTCTGCTTCCTGTGCTCTCTATTACACTGTTCATCAGTAGAGAAATGCAGAAATTGAGGGTGTTTTCCCCGTCTTCCACACATTTCTCCTGTACTGCAGATAAGAATGATCCTCTCTAATTGAGTTTACCACTAGATGGCCACGTTACACTTTAACTCTCACTCACACGCACTGTAATTAACACACCAGTCCAAAAAAAGATTCTATTTTTGTGAGGCTTAATTTTCATATTGTCTTAACCAAAACAAGTGAAGGAGTCATTCCCAGATCTAGCTTGTTGGTCATGTGAACACTGCAGCAGCTTTCGATAGAAGAAAACTGTGGTAACAAAGCATAAAACAAATCTTTCTAAGAGAGCAAGGTCAACCTTATCTATGTGATATTCAAATGTTAATCTGTTAATCTGTAATTCAAATGTTACAGTTACAGTATTATTTAAAGCAACAGTTAAATATTTCTGAATTTGTCCACATCAATGCACAAATAAAGCTCCTCTGACAATCTCAAAGAATTAGTTGGTTTACAGATCAAATACTATGAGCAGACTGTAGTCATGACCTCCAAATTCCGCCAAAAGCATGTTTTTCAGTCGCTTTGAGAAATCTTTGAAAAGATACCAAAACATGTGGAACCACTATGATGTATTTTGTCTAGAAATGTGGACTTTGAAGAGTCCAGCCACTGAACTGGAACAAAAACTTTCTGCCAGATATTTTAGTGAAGAAAAGCTGCTAGTAGGTCTGTGCAGTCTACTATAGTTTGGTCTCACGGTTTAGTTTTGCGTGACAATGCTGAAATAGGCTGGATCAACATTTACTGTTCAACTGAGTAAGATTTCATTTTACTGATAAGTGGATTAGTGACCAGCTGTTGAAATGCCACACGGGAGTGTTTTAGCCCCATGCGTAAGGTGTTTGCATCAAAACAAGCATTCACTCTGGTGGGGTACCACTGCAAACATGTGCTGGATAATGACTGTGCATAAAAGAAGCTTGTGGAAATGAATATGAGTAGATTTGAGGCTAGAGTTTGGGTTGAACTTGAGAGCACCCCCAGTTGCCGTGACATGCTGCTCTTTCTATGACGCTGCTCTCACATGTTTTCAATATGGAGCACCAAACCGCCGTTTTACGTCTGAAATGGGGCGGAACACAATTCTGCTCTGGCTGGAATGTGGAGCATGGAGACCCGGCCGGATGGGACTCCGTCTGACAGACTGAGTAGCCAGTCCCAGACACTCCTCACGGAAACTCAGCTAATTGAAGACAGCAGGGCTCACTCCATTCCCCAGTTTGTGTTTTAGGCTTCCCTGCTTTCCATGATGAAGCTATAAGAGCCTGTATCAGAGGGAATTCAGAGGCAAAGAACTAATTTAGGTTTTCTTTCTGTACTATACAAATTGGTAAACTGTTAGTACAGCCTGCTTTTAGTAATAAGTGGATATGGCTTTTAACTATATGGTTTTATAACTACATATTTGCTATTGACATATTAAAGGAACATAATTAAGTACAACTTAAGAAAGGTACAGCTGTGCTTCAGGCATAGAATGAGCATAGTTATATTAAATAATAACACTGCACTCAAATTGAAGCTGATTGGAATGGCTTACATTTTACAGATGTTTGGTCAGGATGAAAAATCACCATATTGACCTGAAAATTATGCAAATTAAAGTTCTACAAAGCAGCATACAGAATGCTATTAACTACCCAACAGATTAGCCAAGTTGAAATTTAAATTAACATGTTTTAATCTAAGTGGGAAATTATAATCTGAAGCAACTTTTGAAGAAGCATTCTCATAAACTTGGGCTGTCAAGAAAAAATACTTCTTTTAATCACAATTATTTGGGATAATCATGATCATGGTTGCATTATCTTCATAATTGTCTTAATGCTTTTGTTTTAAAAAACAGTCTGGTGAAACTCATAAAAATGTCATAATTTTGCATTGTTTTCACTTATGCCCTCTCATTGTACACCCTTCCACTGCTGTGGATGCGTCATAAATTTTATTCATGTTCTTGAATTGATTTTCAATGATAGGCGATTATTACTTTTTAAGGATTAGGTAAAATATTACATTTTTATTTGGCTTATGGCGCAGTAATTGAAGTACACAACTACAATTAAGTCTTAATTGATTATAAAAATGTATTTGTATGACAAATAGTCATCAACTTCATAATTGTGACAGCCCTAAAATTGACTTGTTTAAAGTAAATAAACTAGATTGTATTGTGTCACCAGAGGGTGGCAGTATAGGTTACATTTGCAGTGGTTGTAATACAGTAGAAGAAGTTGTTGTCCTAATCGTGCATTCCAGTTGCCTCGAAATTCCGAGTGGCCAAGAGTAGGTGAAGTCAAACTTGACGTCAAATTGCAAACAAACTTGAAGGAGAGAAAAAAACTGTAACTGTAGAGGACACGTACAAGAGGAAAATCGAGACACCTCTTCTTCAGCAATGACTTCCTTTGAAATTACAAATTTGGATTCTCTGCAAAGAGTTTCCATTTTGGGGGATAATTTATTGAAATAAATTAATCCAGTGATGTTTTTACTTTTTATGGATTCAGTAGTTTATGAGACACTGTAATAAAGTTGCATTTTGATATTGATTTAAAAGTGCAGGAGATGTCATATTTAAACATTAAATTCAAGATTTTAGGGACGTTTTTAAAGATTAATTTCATCCTGAAAATGAAATAGAACACAATGTTTCCACAGCAGGTCTTCCAGAAGTTTCTTAAAACTGAACTAAAACCAGGGGCTTGGACTTTACAGCGGGAATACAACAAAAGTTCAGGAATAATCAAATCTACTGATATTTAACAGTTTGTGGCTATACATTTTGTACATTTAGAGAAGTTGATACGAAAAGTTTACCTGCTGCAGGCTGCAAAGATTTTCTGCTTCTTTTCGAAAGAATGAGAAAAGCAAACTGGAGTATTACACAGATGGGTTTAATTTTTCCCAGAAACTATGGAGTTTCTGTGTGCATGTGGTGAGCTAAGCTCCCATGGTAAAGTGTGACCTGGAATTCCCAGTTTTCCAGACACTGGGATGCACGCCCAGGGGGGGGAGTGTCACGCCAGCTCCAAGTAGTCTGGAGCAGGGTTTCCTTGGCAGCAGCCGTGCGTTCTTTCACTTGTCCAGAGAATATAGAAATTTCCGGAAACTGACTAGTTAATTGGTCACAGAGGCCCTCAGGAATGTCTCGGATTTTTAGTGGAGTTTTACTGCTTTTACATAATCTATCACGTCAGCACTGGACTGGAAAGTGTGATATGTATCTGTGGAGGTCTACATAGAGTATAGCTCTACTCCAGCCTGGAAACACTGATGTCAGGGAGACCGTGTGCACTGACCCTGGTTCAGTTACAGCCAACAGTCTGAGCTTTAAAACTCTCAGTGGTCTGGAAACAGTGAAGTCATGGGTGGAAACATACACCTCATTATTTTGAACATATACAGTTTTATGTGAAAGTGACTTGTGAGAGTTTGACATATTTCTAATGGAGTCGCCTCTCGCTGCAACCTGTGGGTTGGTAGATGTGGACCAACCAACTCTGCCACATCCAAGTTATTTAACTTGTTAGTTTGGATGCTATGCCCACTAACCCCTAACCCTGGCCCTCACTAGTCAGACAACCTTCTTTTTAGTCAAAATCTTTAACAGCTTATGTTAATGTCTGGATGTGTTTCATTTTCAGCATCTTGATTAATAAATCCAAGGGCAACAATAAGACTGTTAAAACAATTATTAAGTAATTACAAGAGAAGACTGGGGCAGGGAACAATTATTAATTTTTTTCCTCAAGAGAGCAATTATACCATTGAAAAAAATCTGTGTTATCCATTTTTCTTTTTTTCATGAAATGGTATATATAGAATTCTTATCCACCATCATTATACGCTACAGGACATTATTGTTCTAGTATTTAATAATGGTGCTTAGGAGTTGTTTTTTTTATACTAAAGATTGTTTGTTTCATTTTGATTTGTATTAGGCAAATATATGTTTAGTCAAATTATGCCTATTCTGATTTACTATACAGACATGTTGAAATGCACTAATCTAACTGTAATCTAATTTGTTCATTTTTTCTAAGAAAAAGGTGACCCAATAGTGTCTAAATGCAGCAATTAATTCCCTAATGTCAACTCAGTCAAGAGTTCTGCAGTCTCTAAACTTCAGAGAGAAATATACTTCTATTTTAAAGCTACTTTTATACTTCTAAATAATTTTTAATTGAAAACTTTTGCCTCTGTGATGCTCCTTTACAGTATGTTGAGAAAGAACCATATTAACCATGTGCTCAGTGGTGTCCTCCCTCTACCTTGCTCCCTAATGGAGGAATTGGGGGTGTTATGATTACCCCCGGTCTCTCCAACAGCTGGATTGTCTTGGAGTGTGATTAGTTTTGCAACTGTTTAAGAAAATAAGTATTGAGCAACTAATCATTTCTATTTTATGCAGCACTCAAGGCAAACTATTGTCTGTCTCAGTATGTTGGTCCTGTAAAAACCTGAGGACCTGTTCAGGGTGTGTTTTTCTTCTCATTCAAAATTGAATGGACCAGGTTTCAATTACCACCCTCAGAGTACCAACTGAGCCTCGTGTGACAATAACTGTCCATCATACCAACCATGACTGCATTATGTCATTTGAAGGGTGGTAAATCCAGCACTAAAGTCCTGTGCACAATAAAGCTGGTGTTGAGAATAGATGGATGGATAAATAGATTAAACATTTAGATGTATGTTATCCTTAGAGGTTTTAGCACAAATGTTCATTTACTGACATAGAAAAAAAAGAAAAGAAGCAGAATATTGCAAAAATTTAGACAGAAATAGCAGAAATCATTCAATTTAACTCCAGGGACAGAAATGTGAAGAATAGTAGAGATTTAGGATTTCGGAAAGTCTTATGTACTTGATGGGAGGTTTCAGTTTTTGTTTTCATTCATTTGTTTTTACTCCTTTTTTTTAAAAAAAAAGAAGAAAATCACTGATATGAATTGGGAGTATTAGGAGATGAGTAGGCATGACATTTTGCACTGAATCATTTATCGCTTGAATATTCCTCGAAGTTCTTCCGATGCATCAGAAAAAATATAGATAACTTATAAATGATCTGATCTCCAATTTTTCTAAATGTACTACTACTGTTCTGTCAGTAACTTAATTATGTCAGTGGATTTATAACCTACTGCATCAGAAACATGTGAAGTAATTTGCTCCCTCGGGCTAATTTAGCTATGTTTCTCCCCCTCTTTACCACTTCAAGTTGGATGCTTTGCTGCTATCAGTGGAAAGCAGCTGCTTTGCAGGGCTGCCATCAATTCTCACTGAGGCTTTCTGTCACCGCCTGGTCAGACATTCCATTTATGTTGTCACATTAAACTACAGCACATGCCTTAGGAGAGAAATAGGTTTGCATTATCCTCTGCAGTTTGTCGAGCTGTGGTATATAGTTGCTTTGGATGAACACAAGGTTTGAAACTCATTATACTTGTTACTCAACAGAACCGCCCTTAATCATCCTTTTTTTTTTCGTTTTTCACTACCCCAAATTTATAGCATGCTGACTGACTAGTGTCACATCGTTGCTTTAACACTTAAAGATACAATAAAAGCTATAGAGGAGTGAGCAGTCATGTTGACAGAGTGATGGAGTTGCAGGGTCAGCTTGTATACATCAGACGGGCAGGGCGCTCAGGCCAAACAGAGCATTGCTCAAAACGGGAGCAGATGTTTTTAGAGGCCAATTAACAACAGAAAGAAGCAGACAACCTTGTGCACCCGAGGAGGTCTACTGGCCCATATGGATACTAGAAAATTAATTAAAGCTACAGACTTTAAAAATGGATCAGGAGCCGTGTAAGGTCTTGTTTTTAAAGTGAGAGTTATGATTATGTGATAGTTATGGTGTTCACTGATGACTTGGATGTTCTGGTTGTTTATGTCGAAGGCAGCCTTTTCTGCCACCGCTGATCCAGAGATCTGGAGCTGCTCTGTGGCTCAAATTTCACCTAAGTGCTGCCACTAAATTCAGCATTTATAGTCTTTGCTGATCTGTTACAAATAATCCGGATCAACTTGTGCAAACAAACCGGGAGAACTGTGGAGCGCTCTCATGAGAGAAAAGAAGCTGTGACAAAAGTGAGTTAGGCTGCAAGAGGGCAGAGAGTAGAAGGTCAAGGTAACGATTAGAGTCAAAATTATTGTTAGAGAGTGGCGGTTTAATGCTGGGTCAGAAAGCGATGCAGCCACTGGCTGGACAGAGATCAAAGATAAGAGCTGCTAAGCATTTTTCTTACTCTCTGGCTTGGTATTAGTCTCTTAGCAAAGAGATGCTATGACAACAGGTGCCAGCCAGGCGAGAAAATGCACCCCAGAGAGGGCTAGAGATGGAGGGAGGAGGAGTAGAGAAGATTGTCAAGATAAAACAGAATAGAAGGAAGGGTACAGCACATGAAGACAAGGTTATTTACTTGACCCTGTTTTTATTTTCTCAGTCAGTGAAGAATTTTGTGCTCTCCTTCAGAGGCTCAGCATTCATCCTAATACTTCGATAAGCTTACCCCCGGGAGCTGGGCACAACGATCTGCTCCGCGATTGGGTGCACACTGTGGCTCAGCAGGGCGGGGTTAAACCTGCGTGGATGTTTCATATTCATGCTAAGCTTGAATACATAATCAGTCCATTAGGTCACTGTGTGCTGTCTGCAAGGAAGAGACTTTTTGAGTTTTCTGGATATTTCTCGTTCTTGATCTTGACTTTTTGCCTCGTGAAGGAGACCTTGTAAACTTTGCCATCACTCTTCCTCCACATATAGTATGGTGTGATCCCCTTGATTGAAGCTGGATTCAGTCAGAGCAGGGGTTCTGGGCTCGCATGATGATCTATGGCTGAGCTTGACGCGCACCTGGCCATCATTGGGCTCAGACCTGCACACGCAAAAGGTTGTGGGGCTGAGGTCTGCTGAGGAGGGAGCTCCTTCCGCCACATTACTGGCCTGCTCTCGTTGCCATGATCAAACAAAACAAGAATAAAAATGTCTCATGGGTAAGTGAGGTGTGTTTGTACAGAGTCCCTTTTCTTCCTTCATGTGTGTTTTTGCAGTTTATTTTATGATTGCTTCACAACAACTGAAATCTACTGTATGTGAGACTTTGCATTACAATTGATGAGATTTTTCTGGTTCAGCAGATTAAGTTGATAGTATTGCAGTGCATTTTCATTGATCTTTGATGCTTTTGTACCTAATGGCTATCCCAAAGAGAGGCTTAGAGATTTAGATATTATATAACCACAAGCTACTACATGCCCACTTTATGAAATCTGGTTATCAGTCTGCCAACCTTGGAAGAAATAGGGCAGATGCTGATTAGTCAAAACTGTAGATGGAAGAAACTTAAGGCTGAAACTCCAAGACAATGCTTACCTGTTTATTAAAAATGGGAAAGAAAACAGCAGGTAAACTGGCATTTTGTATCCCTGGTTTTTGACATGTGTGTGTTTGATATCTGATTCTTTGCCAGTGCTGACGGATCAGGGGAGATTATAGTGAGAGTGGCTTTGCGGGGATGAAATCAGCTACTTGGGAAAAGGGGGGTTGGGTAGGGAATAAAAGAGTATGGGATGTAGTCATGGTTTACTATTGAATCCACTTTGTGTCCATCGTTGCAGTTGTTCCACCTCCAGCCACTCAGCTCAGCCACTTATGTAATTAATGAACCCTTGCTGGTTGTCAGGTGTAAGCCACTCTGTAATTGTGTGATGAGCCCGAGGCTAAATTAACCTCCACATGCACCACATGTTTTCCTCTCCTAAACAAACATCCATGTTTGATACTGCGAGTACTTATCATTTCTGTCCAGTTTAGTATACATGTGCACGTGTGCATAAATAGAGATGTACTTATGTGTTTTCCTCCGGAGGGAAACACTGCTCCACTTTTGCGCAACCCACCCATATGGCCATGCTGCTGCTTTCTGCAGCCTTCCTCTGTGTCCTCACACTGAACTTGACCATTCCTGCACACAAAGCTGAAAAGCTGTCATATTTTTGTTCATTTAGTTTGACTTTTATGTTCACCAAGGCAACTAAATACCATCAAGGAACTCTAATTTAATCATTTATTCCTTTTGCTACATCTTTGCAAACAGTTGGCCAGCGTTCAATGGTCCTACTTCTCATTCCGTTTAGGTAAAGGTGATGTCATGTTTTTGCCAGATTGAATTCTGCTAACTGATGGCTTCATTTTGCCAGCATGACTTTTGATGGAAAGTTGATAGTAGTTTTGAAGTGAAAGCACCAGCTGATCAAATAGCTCAATTAATCGTGTGTTTAATTAAACAACCGTAGCGCTCTTAAGCATTGCATTTATGTGAATCCCACCTTTAGTGTTTCGGAAATCAGGTACGGAAAGGCGATATTTGTATCTAAGCAGAGAAAAGCTCATCCAAGTCTATATTCATGGAAGTTTCATGGATAACTGACAGTTTTACATATTTTTACCTGATGATGGTTAAAAAAGGCAAGGCAAGTTTATTTGTATAGCAAATTTCATGTACAGGACAATTCAAGGTGCTTTACATACAAACATTAGAAACATT
>JBBBVU010000019.1:9641701-9656165 GCA_037177055.1 Atherinosoma microstoma
AGCTATTCTTATTGTTATTATTATGTTTGTCAAAACAAATGTACCTTTAGTTGTACCAGGCATTTAAAATAAACAAGGAAATGAGAAAACAAGGTGCTCTACTCATTTTTTCCACAATTCTATATATCCTAGGCTTACATAGCCTATAATGCAGAACCATCTAAAATCTAGAAGACTGCATTTAAGTGTTTAAATAACAACAGAGGGGCTGATTCAATGTGAAAACAATGCGTTGCGGGGCGCAAAATGAATATTGTGTTCATTGTCTTTCGTGTTGCCAACGTTATAAAGAATGGTCTAATTGCCAAAGTATTATTCAAAAAGCCTTGCAACGCAAAATACAAACCTTACGTGATGTCATCACATGCACCTATGCTGTAATGTTTGATATTTAGGGCTGGAAAAGTCCAGTGACTGCAAAACGATGCCGTTTCGTAAAATATTGATCAAGAAATAATAACACGTCTGTCTGAGTTCTGAAAGTTCCTCTCCCTACTTAAAGGGTTATGTATTAATTCAGCTTCTAAATCTCTGGAATCGCGTTAATACCAACAACCTATGTCCGACAGCTGCTTCAGGTGGGAGGAGACAGGTAGAAACTCATGGTTACTTTGTGGTGAGCAGAAAATCCGGCCAATCAAATCAATCAGAAGAGTTACGCCTCCAACTGACAAATACACCCACTAAACACAGGGAGCGAGCAGAATTTTCTTGTGCGCACAGATGGGTTGAAGTGGCGTGTTTTACGGCTCACCGGGCTGCGTTCATGGGCCCGCTAGTAAAGATACACTCCCACGATCAGAGCAATACGCCCTCTGAATAAAAAACACTCCAGCTATCAGCGCATTGCGCTCTCTTGATTAATAAATGTGCTGTTGCAGTGAATGAATAGGCTCCTCACAGTATTTGGCAGAGATGTAACACCATACACATGGCTAATCATTGAGTTATTAGAGATGATAGTTTTTTCTCAACTACAATTTTTCCAACATATATTCATGAGTGTTATTCATACCAACTTAAAATATGCTCAGTAGCTATGCTTCGTTCCAATGATGAAGCAACCCCTACATCTCCCATGCCATGGGTGTCACATGAGCCATTACATGTGTCTCTTTGACTTAGATGTTCACAGAGCTGTTGCAAGGAACTTCATGATATTTTCACAGATTTCTCACATTGTAAAGCCACTAACACAGTCTTAGAACTTCTTTCCGCTGTTGCCTAGAAACCAGCTTTTTTTTTTTTAACTTGCTAATGATTTATTTATATATTTACATGAGTTGGGTACACCAATGTGCTTTTAATTAAACACCTCAAAAGATCATCAGTTACAGCACAGTTCCCTGAAGAGATCATCTTTTATCCTGCCGTGGTTGTTTTGGGTGAGTGTATACGTAGGTTCATAGATATTAAGTCAAACAACATCATCTATAATTAATGATAATAATACATTGGATTTATAATGCCCTTTACATTGCAAGATCTCAAAGGGCTACAGGTACAAAAAGAAAGATTAGAAAGAGTTAGTGAAAGCTTTATTAAAATATAAAATGGTTGTTGCCATTGTGAGCGTGATAATATGCTTGCATGGTCATTTGTTTTCTCTTTTTCTTTCCCTTCATTGAACAACTTCAAATGAACAAAACATGCACTGTTCATCAAGGCATGTCAATCAACACATCCAGGCAGCATTCAACATTCAAAAATATAGTTAATAATTACACAGAACAGATTAGAAAAGGGAGCTTTTTTCAGTTTCTTGGATTTGTTGATAAATAAAATAATCAGGAAGAACATAATTTATCACATTGTGAAATTAGAGGTAAACATTTGTAAACCTCGATATGTATTCTTTTTATTTCATAATTTTGTATTCAAGGTCTTAATGCAGTCACAGAGGTATTTAAAAAGCTTATATCAAATTTCTGTCATGCAAGTTTCTAGTTGGTCTTTAACCATAGAGCAGTTGAGGATCCTGTCATGTGACTGACAGCTTGTGGGTCCATCACCTCGATGGGATGATGCTCTTATTTAATGCCCTGACTCGTGGAATGCTGGGTAAACACTTTTTTTTCAAAAGCCCGTCAGTGTCACCTTGATGACCACACAACCAGAGCCTCTTTTTTTTCATAGCAGAGGGATCATTACTCCTCCCCACCTTCCTACCTCTCTTTTCATTTTGGTCTCCATCCTTTTTTCTTTCACAAATGCACTGACAATCTGTTTCTCTTTCACTTTCTTGCTCACTTTTGTCTTCATCCGTCTATTCTTTGTTAGATATTAGTAACCTCTTCTTGTAGCCGTCACCATCTCTCACACTGTCACGTCTGCTGACTTTGTCTCCTTTTGACGAAGAAGACGCTGTTTGTGGAACAATGATTTAATTGACTGTGTTCTGTCGACTGAAGTGGCAGTGATGGACAGATGGCTGGGAAAAAAGGCTTTGGTTCTAGCCAGTAATGAGTCACGCCAAGCCTGAAACTGCTAGCACACTCAGTCAGCCCATTGTCAGCTTGCTGCAGTCAGCTACAGTCCATCAGCCAGAACTATAGATAGCATGAGACAGGGAGGGCTGGGCGATATGACAAAAATAATTATCACGATATATTTTTACATATTCTTCGATCTCAATTTCTATCATAATTTTTTTGATACTGTAGCATCTGTACTGAAAACTAAAGAAACTATAGATTAGTTTAACATTTTATTAACATACAAATTAAATAAAAAAGAAATCAAATGAGATGAATATAGAAATTTATGAAAATAATTTTCACTCAGTACAATGAATGTAGAAAAATATTAAATAACAATGAACTAGTTTCTGATTGTATCAGCTGCATACAGCAGTAGCAGAAGGTTTTTTTAGCAGTTTTTACAGTGCTACCGTACGCAAATATGCACATGCACATGCCCGAAGGCCCCAGTGTTATTAGAATCCAAGCAAAACTTTAGCTGCTCGTACGGCACAATGGCTGCAAAAGATGACACGATTGCCTGCTGTTTCCATGCACCGCGAGCAGTGGCTAAACTGATAGGTCTGCTTTGTGTCAAACTGGCAGGCTGTGCAGACTTTGCTTTCATTTGGGTGCTATTATTTCTAATGATTAAGTGAGTTATCTTAATTGTTTGAAGTTAATACAGAAGCAACCCGATCTCCAATAAGATGGACAGATGGATGGACCTACCTATGGAAGAAAATAGAGGCATAGCTACTAGAAACTTAGCAAAACTTTGCTGATATAACATCCCACAAACAATAATTCAAGCAACATGAGCTGTTGTTTTTTCGGTTTAAGTGCTGAAATCCAGCATGCGATCAGACGCCACTGAAGGAGTGCGCGCTCACGTGTCACGGATTACAAATTCTACAAATTCCAGCAACTGGAAAAGTTCAACTCTGACTGGCTGTTGTTGCGCAAATTTCCATGTTTGATTGAGTAAAAAGGTTCACAGCCGACCACCGTGATCGACCAGGAATTTATCACAATCATTAAGCTGAATCGTATGATTGCCCAGCCATGGCATGAGCTATAGTCATCCTTTTTTAGATGTGATGGGGGATGCGTGGTATACCGTGAACCCTGACCGCACTGTTTCATTAATGTCAGAGCTTTTGGTTGTTAATTCTGAGATAAAAACTTGCTATTTGTGGTATTCAAAGTTAAAAGATTAAACGATAAACTGTTAGTAATTTATGACTTATCTTTTCTTTTAATCCTTTTTCTTTTTATGCAAGCTGCACAACTGCCATAGTTTCCTCACCCGTAACTGCCTTAGCCATTAAGTAAATAAGTTAGCTTAAGCCGATCTGAGGCCCAGTACTTGCTGCTATATTTGGTTTAAAGTTTGATAATCTGTGCATTACTAAATTATTACTGGCAGCGTCTGTTTGCTCTTTGTGCACAAAAGTGTGCAAATTGATTAATTTAGTTTAAGAAGAAAATTACATTTCTTCGACTGACTTTGCTGAATTAGTGACAGAACCAAGAAAATAAAGTGGTATTTGAGACACAAAATATGTTATCGGTTAAAGGTCTAATTGTCTGCCCCACTTTGTGCAAAAAAACCCAATGTTATGGACACCAAAGCCACTAGGAATGCTGGAAAGAAAAAGAGAGGGATGAGGAGATGAAATGGAATAAAAAAAGGTAGAGTGAAGTGCAAACAGGTAAAAAGAAAAGAGCAGTAAGGGACCTACAAGGACAAAAGATATGACTAAGAGTGCAGTGGAGGACCTGCAAGATAAGACCAACTAACCTAAAAGGCATTTTAGTACTTCATAGAGCAAAAACGCAACCTTTTTTTTCTGCATGACTACAGCTCTCCACTTTTATAGTGGACATATTGTAGTGGGTAAAAATGAAAATGGAAGCTTTCAGATCATGAATAAATTCCCTGGTGGAACTGCTGCATCCACTATAGGGGATTGTATCAGATATAGGAGACAGCATCGGCTGACTCAGAGCCTCTTCTTTCACTGTGGCTGTTACCACTGTGATTTGTATGTTCTAATGTAATGATTGCCGCTCCATCGCTGCATGTAGAGGTCATTGGCGGTCTTGCTGCAAGGACCTGTGCTTAATAAATCAATAAGGATGGTAGAGACCAAAGGGCCATTGGCCTTTCAAATACCCTTTCATCTTTCTTTCTTTGATGCAGCCTTTTACACATATCCCAGCATCTCTGCTTGCTGGACCAGAAGTGGGTCTGATCTTTCAGCAGCAATGCAAGAAATCATGTTAAAACATTTTCTTGAGGCAAAACAAATAATTTTTTCTTAAAAAGTCAGGTTGGCCGTCTAATTTTATCGTCATTATGTTTATAGTCACATATACTGTAAGAATATGTGAAAATAAAAACTTAAAGCTATGCTTGCAACCCTGTGGGGCGGTATTCAGGCACAGCAGAGATATGAGCCAAAGGCTCATGTTGGTAGGAAATTGCTCCGAAAGACATATCGAAGAAGGATTCAGTGTTCAACAAGAATCTCAATTTTAAATTTAATGGCAAACCATCAAAAAGTCAAATATTTAATTTAACTCAGAAGCACAAAACGCAACCTCATTTGGCGTGAGATGAAATATCAAGAATCATAGGATATGGCCTCTGGAAACCATTGATGTCTGCCGCTTTTTAAACAATTTATTAAGTACATGCTGAGATATTTCTCTGGAAAAATGTTTGGGAGGCTACTGGCAAAGAACTGAGCAATTCAGCAATTCACTTATGAACTGCCAAATGTGATGGGATTTGTAAGTTTAGGGTCATCCAGGATAGAAGGAGTTGGCAGGAAGAGCTCCTTGTTAACTGATTCTGTTTATAGTTTCCAGGAATTAGATTCGCTGAGATTTCTTTTAGCAAAAGAATAAATTCCAGGTACTTTAAACAGAGCTGTATTTGTCAGTGTGCTGGGTGAGCCCAAAGAAAGAGTTCCTATCCTCACAGATCAAATCATCATTGTAGTAATGTTAGATTATAATTGGTGACCTTAGCGTGGGTGATACCCTGCTGTCAGTATCAGCGCAGCAGCAGGTCCAGAGGTCGGTCGTGTCAGGCAGCCGGAGGCTCTTTCTGTCGCTATGAGTTTTTGTTAGTGTTCACAGCTCCACCAGTAGCCTCTGTGGCTTCCGAAACTTCATGATCAGAGCATCTGTGCCCTGCCCTGAAAGCTCTGGAAGCTACTGTCAACCCACAGTGTGGAAACATATTTGACCGTTGCACAATACCATGAACTGTTTTGAGAGGTATCATATTTGGGAGGTGTGATAAAGATTTTCCCTGAGAATCTGTTTACTTGGCTTCACTTCTGACTGAGTGACCTCTTCAGTAACAAGAGCACATTATTATTTTCTATGTCCACCATTCACATCCATGTTCAAAACATAATCTACCTAATCACCTTCATTAAGTTAATTGGTCTAAAATCACATTTTTCTCCCCTAGCCTTTTCTTTCATGGTTATGTTGTTAATTAATTGGATCTTTGTCTCTGATTCTTTATGATTAGCACTACAGTTTAGCATGTTATCCTTCGATGCATAGTTAGAGTCAGTTCATGGCTGTGTGACTTCAATTTCATCATCTGCAACAGTCTGCCACTGTATATACTGTATACCTCTGTGTTGAACCACCTACAGCCCAATAATATAAAATTTATATACAAACACCAAAATTAGTGAACACACCTGGTTAACTGATGAATCTGTCAATCAGAATTGTACATTTGATTGACAGATTCATCAGCCAATAGTGACGTTCGTTGACCCGCGAAGTCAGGGAAGTCTCAAAATTCACCACACAGATTTCTCTGACAAATGCAGAGAGGTTCACAAATGAGAAGCAGTTCGTAAATGCACATTCAGCAATTCGTATGATCTGAGAATATATATTACAAGTGTACCTCAAAATTATATTTGTGAACCACAGCGTGTGCATATCCGACTCCTAAATACAACTACGAACCAGAGCTTGTGCATTCGTGAAAAACCCTGCGTGAGTTCTTAAATTTTGAGGCTGATCTGGTCCCATACATGGAAAGCTTTGGTGCAGTTGACCCAAAATATATTATGATTCAAATCATAGTGTGTCTGCAGACCCCCGATCAGTTTGTGCAGAAACCATGTAGCTGCTTGGAGAATTCAGTGCTTGTCAAGAACTAGTGAGACCATTCTGACCCCAGACTCCAAACACAACAAGGCAGAGGAGCATCATTTCTCAAGCAGTACAAAAAGAAGAGGAGAGAGGGGGGATCTGAATAATCTTCCTGCAATTATGAACTTCAGCAGGACCTGAAGGCAAATTTTTAATTAATGCTATGATTACATGTGTTGGATCTGCAGTCATCTAACAGAATAGTATTTAGAGCATCAGAATCCCTGTTAGTGAGAACTGACAGAAGAGAGCTCCATTAAAAAAAGCAGGAAAAAAGATCTTACATATCTACTTATTTCAGACTGCCTTTGCATACACAAGGATATGTATACAATAGTTTGTTCAATATTGAAATGACTTTCTCTAAACATGTTTTTTTGCTGATAAAGGTCTGGTGGCATATTTGAATCTATCTTTGAGGGAGTTTTAACGGGTTCAATGTTTCTCATGTGATGAGGCACTGAAAGGGTTAGTTGGATAATCAAATTGACAGAATATCTAATTACCAGATTTACCCATAGATTATACAAAAATGTGAAACATTTGAACGTTCCATCTTCTCCAATGTGAGGATTTAATGTTTCTTCTCATCGCTGTAAATTGGGTAACATAGGTTTTAGGATGCCACATTAGATTTTTGGACCGTGCTGTCAAATTCATTTTGTAGTTAAGGTCGCTGTCATCGTTAGAGAGCCTTGTGTGTTGTATTGCTTTTTTCCCCAGTGAACTAAATAATTAAGAATGTAATATATTTGGGTTTTTACTGTAGTTGTCTGAATATGTTGTTTTTACATGGAACGTGTATCGTTCATTCAAGATTATTTAGTGTTCATATAGCACACGCTTTGTCCAGAAATGATCACTGCAGAGACAAAACGAGCAGATGGATTGACTGTGAGGGGTAACCAAAGGAGGGAGAAAGAGGGGAGTGACAGCAGAGGAGGAGGAGGAGGTGGAGGAGACGTGGGTAGAGATAAGGATAGAGAGGCAGAATCTCTGAAGTAGCACAGGAGAGCTTGTGAAAAAGAGAGAGCAGGACAAACACTGACAGGCTGAGACAGAGTAAGAAAGCGAGCGCTTGCAGCAGCAGCTTCATTAGCATCAGGAGGAGAGTCGGTCACACACAGCCACACCGGGACTCTCGCAGATAAACCGTAACACATCGCTTGTGGAGCCGCACGGGAGCCATCAGCGGAGGAGGAAAAACAAGGCTGGAGCGAAGGCTTGAAGAAAAGAATGAGAAGCATCGGAGCCACCTGACTCATACCGGGGGTCAGCCTCAGCACCTGCAGCGGCAGACTGAGCTCTCCGGCTTTCAAGGAGACTGGGGCAGACGGGGGGGGAGAGAGCTGCTGAGATTATGCACGGGGCAGAGAGCTCCGGTGGATTCCCCATCTTTGGCAATAGCAGCAGCAGCAGGGGGAGTAGGAGCTTTGGCTCTACAGACAGCAGCAGAGTCAGCTGGAGCTGCAGCAAAACAAGGAGCTCAGACTCCAAAGCTATTTATTTATCCAGAGATGAAGGTAGCATTTACAGCCAAGGTGTAAGAGGAACCAGCTGTCCATGTAGCCACTGTATTGAATGTACCTGTAGCCAAAGCAGTGACAGTAGCTGCAACACTGGTGCAAAGGTGACCACAGCAGTGCAATTAATTGTAGTTGTAGTAGTAGCAGGGGGGGGCAGTGGTTCAGAACACTGAATGACCAGTGTGGCTGATGAAGGCCACCTGGATCCGCTTGCTGAAACGTGCCAAAGGAGGTCGAGTCAAGAGCTCCGATGCCTGTGTAAGGGGATTTTTTTTAGTTTGTTTACATGAAAGTTGGCGTGCTTTTGTGTGCATGTACTTTTTTTATGCTTTAGGTCTGTATTTCTCTTGTGCATCCATTATCGGTCCATCATCAGTGTTGGGGTCAGGATGGCCCAGCTGTGTATTACCTGATGATGATGAGAAGTTGGGTGTTGTAATCGGTTACGGCTGCCAGAATCTGGACAGAGCTCCATCTCACCTCCGTCTGACCCACTGGGATGGTGTTCTCGATCACACCACATCTTTAACCGTGACATAATGAAATAATCATAGCAGGCCAAATGCGTTCACCTGCATTTTTCAAGGCCAAATAAAGCTCCTGAGACGGAGGGCTAATCAGCATTGAATGGCCAGTTTAATGACATTTATATCCTCATGTGGAAGTGCTGCATGTGAACCTTGAGCAGTATTTGAAACATCCTGGAGACTGATATTTGAGTTTTTCTTTAGAGGGTTGAATTTGCCTTGATTGCCATGACAACAAAAACAGCTCATGGATAGTTAATGAGCTTGCCTAAAAATTCGCTATTCATCTCAAGTGTAATGTGGGAGCGATGAGGGACAGTCAGCCAATTGATGAGCAAGAGGGCATTGTGTAAGATGGAAGACATAAATATAAATAACCTTGCATTATCTACAACAACAACACTTGTGTTGTCTCTACATAAGTCAGGTAGTGTAAGTGGAGAGGAGGGAGTGGTATGATCCTCCTTTGTATGTATGTGATGGCTGGGTAATTCTAATGAGGCACAGAGTGAGGGAGGCTATTTTTAACTCAGACAGCAGAGTGTAATGGTGCAGTGAGATGAATGAAAGACCTTGTGTGGGTGGCATAGTGGCGTGCAGGTAAGGATAAAAAGCACGGTGACACCACTTAATCAAAAAACCCTGTTTTTATTGGCGGTCCCTGATGATTGGCTTATAAAACTCTTGTGTGTGTATTGTTAATGTACAAGATGTTGATAATAATTCTAACGTCCACAGATTAAATAATATATGTTTATAAACTTATAATGAATATAAGGAATTTAAGGAAGAATATGAAAATGAAGGAGATGCTGAAATATTTTGTCAAAATTTCAGAATGAAACCTTTCATAAAACTGAATATTCCTGTAGACTTGCAGGATATATATATTACATAACTACATGATATTAGTTATTTAAGCTCATTGTAGTAATTTCTATATGATCATTAGAATGGTTTTCATTCACTTGTGTAAACAGCTCAATATTTCATCCACTGACATGAACATGATGAATTTAGGGACAAAGTCAAAGAACAAAGCATCACTTTGGGCACATTTCAGTGTTAGCCACATTGAAATGAGTCCAATAACAAGGAAGAGGCAGTTTGTTAGGTCTGAAGCTAGAAGGTGTCAGCCAGAACTGCAAATAGCACTAATCCTAAATTAATAATGGTTTAAGTGAACAGAAAAAGACAATTACATAGTTGATTCTGTTGATTATTTTTCAACTAAAATTTCATGATCATGACAGCACTGATGCATGTCAGTATGCTCTTTAGTTGTAACCATCCTCCATCAATGGTGACAGCATGGAATAGCATATTACTTATATACACATATTTTAATCCAGCATAGTGTCATAAATGTCGGTGTGCTTGCATTTTTGTGCATCAGTGACTGTGCTCAGGAGTGAGTGCAGTACAGTGATCCTTTGTGTTTTGGTATGTGGGAATCTGAATGTTCATGTTTTAATCTGCCACAGCTACATATCCCAGAGACAAACTTGGATCTGGTGTTCCTCAACATTTCCTTTGTGTTTGTCACAGAGGATTTAACTCTGCAGGCCAACAGCTGAACGAGTACTAAGGATAGAGGAAGAGCTGCCATTCATGTCTTGACAGACAGTCTCTATCCTTTGGCATCCTCTCTTGGAGAATGAGGATGTTTCTGTGATTTTCTGTAGATTTAATCAGCATTTGTGATTTCTTCAAGGTGCTGAATTATAGCAGAAAAACGCAAGTTCATTTCACCTAGCTCATTATTTAATCAAATCAATCAAGATGTCTTTGATCAGAGTTTTAACACTTCAGTGCGTGGGAGGGATTCTGCACATTTGTTTGATGAGCAAAGCACAAAGTTCAATATTTCTTAAAAGTGTAAGGGCAACAAAAATCAAATGAAGTTTTCTTTTGAGGCCTACTTTTAGTCTAACAGTAAGGTGTTGCTGTCTGTGCCTCCGCAGGGTTCGGCCGACTCCTACACCAGCCGTCCATCAGACTCCGATGTGTCCCTTGAGGAGGATAAGGAGGCAGCGCGCAGAGAGGCAGAGCGACAGGCTCAGGCACAGCTTGACAAGGCCAAGGTTGGTATCCTAAACCCGGAAACACTGTGGTCACTTAGTCCTGTTCCACTCACTGGGCTGGATGGGAGCTTTGTAGACTCATTGGCCTCATGTTAAGGCCTAGATATGTCATTATGAAAGGGTGAGAGGTAATACATTATATCAATGAAGGTCCCCACAAGTATCGAAACACAGATGTGTCTTGGCACAGACAAAACTGGTTTATTTTGCTGAATAAATTGGCAGGTATCACTCAAATTATAATGTAAACATTACATTGGTCTGTTTGTTGTTGAAAACTCAAGTCTGCTTCCTTTTCGGTATTTTCTCTAAGACCCTTAACTTTTTTTCCTTCATAATGAAAGGCAACTGAGCCATCATTCTCAGTGTAGTCCAGAGTAGCGGCAGGATTTTACGTTGAAGAAAACACTGAAAATATCCATGTATCAAAATTCCAATGTAAAGTTCATTTCTGCTTTTTCTGAATGTTTTCAGAAACTCAGCTGATTTCAGCTGGTTTCTCACATGAAGGAGGGCTGTTAGGGGCCACCAATGTGAGAGGTTAGGGGCCTTGGAGTGCTCACTGTTTATCAGAGCCAAACCTCGCCTGTTCTGCTCTCGGCCACAATTAGCAGCATATAAACAAACACACACATGACAGAACAGGTCTGCCTTTGCGCGACAGGAATTGCAATCAGAGCTCACTTCCACAAAATCAGTCAAATCGCTGGCACTGTTAAGATTTATGCCTTTGATCTGTGGAATAATTCGGCTATCTTCAGTGTGCATTCTGTTCTTCCTGCTTCACAGCTCGTTGATTTGCTCTTTGTGCTCCATTTTTCATGTTAGTCGAAGCAAGGGTCTGAAAAATAGGCTTATTGTGTTTCATAGGGTGTTTAGTGTCTATAACAGCTAGTTTGCTCATTAGCCGTGAGCCTTAAGCTTTTGGCTGTCCATCCATTTAGCAGACATTTGCTCCTGCACAGCGTCTCAGAGCAGCTCTTTGCTGGCAAACACAGATCATTCCAGCAGATCTATGTTGTTATTTTCCAGAGTCCCCCTATCTGGCACACTAATTAAAAAGATAAGTTGACTTTATAGATAACCTGGCATAGATTATCCCTGCTGGCATTTTACATGACAGATGACTTGTAAAAAATAGCCTCTCAGTGGTCCGGCCACCAGAGAGAGAGCAGGCTGAGGTCAGAGGAAGTGCAGACTCTCTGACTGTGTGCCTTTATGGGCAGTAAGTCACAGTCACTTCCCTTAGACTAATGCTGAGCAAGTACTCAAGAGTAGGCTGGCATGTCTATTGACTTTTTTTCATATTTCTCCATATTTTTTAGCATATACACACATACAAACACCATCTGTTTGTCTATGATTTGCTTTAAATCGGGTCTAAAATGAGTTTACACATCAAAATCTGCTAAATTAATTAATAAGATCACGACCAGTCAATCTGTATAAACAGTTGTTTGATACTCTGGACGAGGCTGAATACAAAACAAAAATGATGAGATGAATTTTGACTTAAGTTTGGCTTAAAGCCATCACGTCAGGTCAGTTTGGAGGGAGAATTACCGAACAGAGGACAGTTGTAATGAACAGTGATCAGACTTATTGGGTGGAAAAGTAGCAGGCAACAAAACGACTAGACAGGAGTTGTGAAGACAGAATTAAGAATGAAGTGAGTCAGGTGGGTTTGACAGAGAAGAAAAACAGAAGTGACAAAACTGAGCAGGATGAAAGACTAGATAATACAGGCAGACAGAGAAAAACTCTGCCTTGCTGAGATTGTGCATAAATTTCGTTAGAGGGAGAATACTTACTTCAAACTTACTTCAGTCCATAGCTAAATTCCCCTCAATCTGCATACGAGGACAGGGATGGATGACCTTTGAGATGGCCATATTGAACTGTAAGTGTAGTTCAACTTAACCATGCTGAGTAACAAATGCTGGGCAGGTTACTGAAATACTTTCAGGAATAGCAACCGGTCAAGTCTATTGCCATCAAATCTTTTGTCACTGATCTCTCTTAACCTTTGTAGGTCGCACTAATTTAACCTCCTTTCAGGTCATCCTGGGACTAAAAAGTCCCCTCTCAAAAACTGCTATAAATAATTACAGAACAAGATTTTTTCCCACTCTTTTTTGCTCAGATCTTTCAATCATCTTCAGCCCTAATCAGAAATACCAAATATGTGATTATTCAAATAATTTTTAACCCTTTAAATGCCCCCTTTCAAACACAAAGTCACTATTTTTAATTGAACAAAAACCGTAAAAATTGAGTTTTTCCCCATATAATAGATTTTGGGTGGTTAAGGATTTAATGTGAAGCTCAGTCTTAGATATACTAAAAATGAAAAAATCAAATCAAATTTGCTGTATTGTTAGTTTTTTTGGCGGAGTCAGATTCGTGATTTACTATCCTTTCAGGTCATATTGGGACAAAAAAGTCCCATTGACTCCCATTAAAACCACATTTTTTAATCTCTTGACCATAACACAATTATACCATGCATCCTCTAATGTCAGGGTTTTACTTTAGAGAAACATAGTAAAATTAGTCATTTTACGGGTTACAATGGCATGGAGCCATTTTCTCATTATAGTACCACGCTGCACTGTCAATATTCGAGTTAAGGTCAATATTCGGTTTCTGAAACTTTTAGAATTCCCCGTTTACATGTGTGAGCAGACAGAGTTACTCCTGTATACATGATAGTTGCACTCAATTGGAATACCCCGACCCAAACCGCAACGCACGGAGAACGTCATGACGTAAATGTGTGCCATTTTCCGCTTCTTCCTGTATCCATGGCAACAACAATAACAGTAGGCGGAAAATGAACTATCCGGAACCAATAGTCGCTTTTGCTTGCGCTTTGGTGCTGGTACTGACCCACCAGCAGTATTTGACACTATTTTGCATCACGGTCCTCAATAGAAGGAGAGAACGTGTAATGAAAATGGGAAATGGAGCCAAAGTTGTGCCATACTCATCCATGCTTCCTGTTTCCACCACTGTGATGAAAAAATCGGTTTCCTCCTCGCTCCAAAAGTGTGATGTGATGCGTCTTGGTTGCGCCATGTTTGTTTACTATTTAAAAGACCAAGAGTCCTTGCAGATAAAACATGCGCAGAAGACAATTTAATGTTCCTTTCGATGGAGATATTCCGACAAGCGTTTACATGACCAAATATTCGGGTTGGAAAAGGAGTAACCCAGGGGTAATATTCAGGCTTTTAAAAACCGGAATATGGGCATATTCGGGTTTCTGCCGGTGTTTACATGGCCATGCGCAACCAGGTTATTACTAATATTCCGGTTATGAAAGGGTTATTGGCTGCATGTAAACACAGTCAGTGTCTTCTCTGCCCTCAAGATCAGAAGAGGAAGCAGTGGTTTCAGACTCCAATGCGAACTCCACATCAGATGATTTTTGATTTTTGATGACAGTGTTGACGTTTCAGATGAATCTTGAGAAAAACAAAGCCAGAACATGAATTTAAAAAGAGCTGGTGAAGAAAAGAGGAACAATCAATGGATATAGAGCCAAATACTTCTCATATATACACTGGTGGAGACCAAAATCGAGCTAAAAATGAACACTGAGGCTGTTTACAAGAAGGGCCAGAGTCGACTCTATTTCTTGAGGAGGCTCCGGTCATTCAACGTTTGCA
>JBBBVU010000019.1:9664360-9682291 GCA_037177055.1 Atherinosoma microstoma
ACATATATATATATAAAGTGATGAAGACTAAATATCTGATGGTATAAACAGGCAAAGCACAAAGGAATAACTTATATCCTCACCAATGCAGGGTCATAGGGGGCTGGAGCTTATCCCAGCAACTACTAGAGAGAGAGAGGGTATACCCTAAACAGGTCACCAATCCATTGCAGGGCCAGAAATAACTTTACAAGTGTAAATTAAAGTCCTCAATTTCATTATTTCTATCCAGCATTCCTTTTAATAATCAAATTGTCTTCTCTTTTTTTAAACTCATTTCTCCTCAGTGTTTTCAAAGGCAGATTTTTCAGAGGTCATGGCTTGAAAAAGTTATCAACCGTCTGACATTTAGAAAATAACCATGTTATATGTTATAATCACATAATGGACTGAGCCGTTCCACTTAATACAGTCAGGATCTGCGCTGATATCGATCAGGCGTCTGCAGGAGATCTAAATGTTGATGTGAACTAAACAGGCCTTTTGCAAAAACTGAGCTCCCACTTTGTCTTGAAAACAGCACGCATGTTTTTCTGTAGCCTCTGTTGATCTACTGTCTCTGTCCCCTCTCTGACTAACCTTTCCTGTAATTTAGGTTCTTTTTTTCCCTTTTTCTTTTGGTCTTTTTCTTTGTTTGTTTATTTTTTGTCATCAATTACATCAAAGCCATGAGATGAGATGCATAATATTAATTATTCACCATTATTAATGACCATAGAATTAATAAAATGTCATTGTTTTGCTGTAGCGCTTTTTCAAAAGCCTACAAACTGGAGCAAAGATCTTATTTAACACCAAAGCTCAGTCATGTTTTGTCGAGCTGGCTGACGTCTCGTCTCATGGTTCCATTATATGCTTCTAAATTGTCTATCTCACTGTTGTTCATGTGAGTTGTGATGGTTTTAACCAACTCTCCATAAACCGTTTTCCACCCTGTCTCTCCCCCAAAGACGGAACACATTCCTCCGTATGACGTTGTGCCTTCCATGCGGCCCGTGGTTCTGGTTGGACCGTCACTGAAGGGCTACGAGGTGAGTTTAAGCTTTAACATTTTAAACACAACCTCCAGTTTTTTTTCTCATTGTAATCGTTTATCATCTTTTTCACCTGAATCTTCTGTTGACAGGTGACAGACATGATGCAAAAAGCTCTCTTTGACTTTTTGAAACACAGATTTGAGGGAAGGTAAGTTTCAAGTGACCTTTTAAAACACAAGCTTCCTTCCTCATTTTTCCTCTCTCCACGTCCATAGGCTGGTATTTATCTGTCCCCAGAGGTTAGCAGAGGGAGTGTGTAACAAGTTTGTTTGGCCTGGAGATGTGTGCTGCTGCTTTAAATAGGCCCTCTACATGTCCTTAATAGGCCATCGTGGGCCTTGGAGCAAAGCCGGATTCTCCTTATTCAACGTTGAGGCCATGAAGTTACACAATGCTAAAATCTGCTCAGGCTGTCAGCAGCTGTGGAGAATGCAGTTTGTTTGAGTTTAATCTTTTCATATTTTTTATTCTTTTTTACAAGTTCATGCTTTATATCTGTTGTTTACCTTGAATGTGGAGTTAGTTTTTCCCACTTTTTGTTGAATACACAACAGATTCTTCACATACTTATTTCATAAGTGCTGAAAAGCAAAATATTGGAGGAAAAATATTCCCATTTTTCATAAATTGGTATTTCAGTGATCATTTTTAAAGTTTGACTTGTATAATGTTCAAATTCAACTTAACAGACTGGGGATATTGAGCAGATAAAGACCAGAGAGGGATAACCTCAGTTTGATATTGTCATCGTGCAAAGTGGGCTTGAATGTTAGATTAGGACTCATTTACACTAGTCATAAAAAATAAGGGATTTTCAGCTTTTAGGTGGAATTTACGGAAAATATAAAAAGTTATTGGTAATGTAGGTTATTTAAGTAGAATCATGAAATTGTATTTTCTTAATCTCAGAACAGTAGGACAGTAACTAAGAA
Organism: Atherinosoma microstoma; assembly: GCA_037177055.1. Lineage (NCBI taxonomy): Eukaryota > Metazoa > Chordata > Actinopteri > Atheriniformes > Atherinidae > Atherinosoma > Atherinosoma microstoma. The sequence goes on from JBBBVU010000019.1 coordinate 9,666,330, forward strand.
AATACTGCAACATAAAATTTCAATGTCTCAATAAAATGTCAGGTGACGTCTTAGTCTGATGTCAGAATGTGAACAGTATGACGAAGAGGACTGTTAAGATACAAATTTAGTGGTTGATTCATGGTTCTGATACAAAACAAAAGTTATGAAACTTTTGTTTTGTTTGTTTTCTAAAGTTTAATCACCTTGTTGGAGAACAGCATGTTGTCCAATAAATATTCAAACATTAAACAGTTGCACATGTACGTTCAAAAGTTTAGAGAAGTTCAAGTCATCATACAAAAAGCTGAATCCCTAACTTGTTGTGAGTAGTTCACACCAAACTGGAATGAAAAATTAACAGTGACAGGTGGGTGGCTCTTGGGGCTCCCTCTTGTTGTCGGCATCAAACAAACAGAACTTGAACACAACCTACTACTACTGCCAGCCAGGGCAAACCACATCGGCACAAGAGGGCGTAACTCTCCAGCAGATAAAGGGGCCTTAGTCCATTTATAGTATTCATCAAGGGAAACTGAAAACCATATGTTCGCTTATTATTACACCATTTTCATTTATTTCCCTTAGAAGTGTGTGCGTGTCGTTTTTGGATACAAACATTGATTCAACATCCTCAATCAGCTGAGAGCCTTTGAATGTTTGGAAAGTTTTAAAATAACACAATTATTATCATTTCTTTGATTTATGAACAGTAGAGGTGCTCTGAGCTGGAGTCAATCCGGGGACTCAACTACTAAGAGTTGCATCTGAACAGGGTGGAAAAGTAGCACAGCCCTCTGAAGCTTTACAGCTTTTTTTCTGAGGAGCTTCTAAGCTTGGAGTATTGACAGCATAAAATCTTAAAAAAAAAAAAAATTCAGTCTTTATGAATTTGCATGTAAAGGATATTTGCGGTGCTTCCACTGACAGTTGACCATCCTCGCTTAAAGGTTGTTTCTCAACTCAAAACCACATGTTAGTTTTGGTGTGTGTCGCAGGGTTTGTTTAGTTGTTTAGTAGGGGACCAGGATATGTTTTTGATCTTTACATGTCATGTGCATATATCTAATCTGCTAATTAATCCTGTCTTTTATTGTGTCAGAATATCAATCACCCGCGTCACGGCAGACATCTCTCTCGCCAAACGCTCAGTCCTGAACAATCCCAGCAAGCACGCCATCATCGAGCGTTCCAACACACGCTCAAACTTGGGTAAGTTCGCCTCCAATCTCCAAAACGCCTGGGAACATCTGGTGTTTTGATTCATAAGGCTTTCAAGGAGACCAGTTTACGTGGAGAAGGAAGGAAACAATTAAAGAAACTCTTGACAACGGTGACGATAACTCCCGAAGGCTTAGCATGGCCTTGGCTGGCCTCTTTTGTTGGGAATGAAAGATAGAGCATAAACACACGATAACAAGATCAAGAACCACTCTGATTCGACTGAGGCTGATTGGAGTTTAGATGCGATTACAATGAAAGAGATTCCTGAGTCAAACAGAGGTGACATGGCTAATCTCTGCTATTTATCACCAGAAGCAACAGCAGAGTAACGAATCCCGGCGGAAATGACCGAAGGAAGCAAAACACAGATTGAATGTGCATTTTTATTGAGCCATCATTACAACCGCCCCTCTAACTTGATGATTGGGCTTTTTCTTTTTCTTTTTCAACACCTCTTCATTAATGATTCGCCCCCCTCTTTGTTTGACCCAAAGCTGGAATTGTTTCCCACATGCATCCATCTTGTATTCTGCCCTAAAAATGGTAACTTTCCTGCCAAAAAGAGTTGTGCGTGTGTTTCCCATGTAAATCATATTTTTTAATGGAGTTCATTGAATTAAAAGTGGTTTTTGGTTTGAAGCTGATTTACCTTAAGATAGAACAAATGATTTTAGGAAAATTCAACATTGGAAACTTGTGAGTTTTTTCCCCCATCACGTTGGCATATTTTGTCTGGAAAATTAAACTGAATGAGCTGCATGTCGGCATCACTGACTTCAGACTTTCTCATGGCTGGAAGTCGAGAATCTTTGATTTCTCTAAGTCAAATTCGCATGACTGTTTGTGCGGGTTAATTACCATCTGTCAGGGAGAGTGGGGTATCAGTATTTAGTAGAGGTAGCTTAATGCGGCTCGCAGCTCCCCTCCGAGCTATTAGTTTCTACAGTAAGGCGTGTCCCTTAAGTCATGATTTCTTTAATAATATTTAAGTCTCTGTGGTGCAGGAAAATGGAGGCCCAGCACTAAATCAATGATGCATTGCAGCCAGATTTTTCAAGATATTTATGATTAATGGAGTCGTGAAGAAACAACCTGGAGGTGCTTCTTCCTCTGTGTCATAATAGATATTTAATAACACTTAATAACCATTTTTCTGCCCTGCTGGCACCATGAGGAAGTATGTGAACAACTTGTAGATTGATTGTGAAACTAAGTTGTTGAACCTGGTTGCGGGAGCCATGAAATCATTTTTAATCCATCTAGAATTTAGAAGTGACACCACAAGCTCATTAGCCATCTATCTATGTGTATTTATGGCTAGAAAGACAGATAGAGGAAATTTGTTTACATTTTTTTTAAATAATCAACAAGGCAAATATCAAACTGATGCAAAAAAAAAAGTAAAACTCAAACCCCTTTCATAAAACATGTCCAGTGGGAAATGAAGAGAAGCTACCATAATAATAAATCAGAACTTCTGCTTCTCCCTGCAGCTGAAGTCCAGAGTGAGATCGAGCGGATTTTTGAACTGGCTCGGACGCTACAGCTGGTGGTTCTGGATGCAGACACCATCAACCACCCGTCACAGCTGGGGAAGACTTCCCTCGCTCCCATCATCGTCTATGTCAAGATCACCTCTCCTAAGGTCAGAAAACTGGAAAGTAGAACTAAAATGCATATGTCCTGTGTACATCAGCAGTGATGGAACAAAAACAACAATGTTACGACTGAAGGCAATGTTCCCTCTACTCTCTTAGATTAGGTTTTTTGTCACGTCAGGTGGTTTATTTGCATCCTTCTCGCCGTCGTGTCCTGTCACAGCTTTTGTGTTGTCTTTCTGGGGCTAAGCTGCTCCCTGGCTGCGAATTTAAATCCAGCATGACTGTGAGATAGAAAATCGAGGGAGGACTGATTCATAGCTCTGACCTTCAGCAAGTGTAAAAAAAGGCTCATGATTCAGAGATCAATAAAAAAAACAGAAACAGGCATTTTAGTAACAGAGAAAATGCGAGAAGGCACTCCTAAAGAGACATGAGACGCGGGCTTTAAATCAGAGTGGCAGCAGAGTGAATCACCCTCACAGCGGGATCAAATAAATTGCTCTTTATCATCTGTCCCCTCAATTGCACCCTGCTGTCACTTCATATCCCTTAAAGGGATGATGACAGTGTTTTTGTGAACTTTAATTTAACTTTTCAAACAGTGGTGGAACAAGTACCCTGAACATTTAATTAGGTAAATGCTCAAAAAATGCTCAGCATTATGTAGCAGGAGTATTAAAAGTATTAGTATTTCTTCAGATCAGCTCATGGACTATAAGATTAGATATTAGCTCACTAGAGTGGAATTCAACTAATATAACACACCTGTGTACAGAACTTTGGTCATACTGAGTGAAAGGTTTCTGTGGCTCACATAGATAGCTGCATGAAGTCTGTCGAGATGTTTATGTCTTCCATACACTAGAACGCTTTGAAGCCTGAAACCCTCTCACATCTTAAAGCAATTTGTCATCAGTCACAGAAGCTCTTTTCACATATCGGTTGTGTCTTAACGGGACTGAAAAAAGACGTTAACTCGTGCCTTTTCCCGTTTGGTGTTTTAAACATGCCAAACAGAGGCGGCTCCATCCCACACTGCTGTTTGCTTTACACACATCAAGCCGGCGTCGTGGAATCAGCCGAGTGACAAAAGCAAAAACGTTGGTTAGAGTGGTGACTTCTGCGATCCCAGCTTGATGCGTGTAAGCACATTTCACCTCTGTTAATACCTCTCTCTACAGCTCAGAGGTGTATCAGCAGCAGATCAACCAATTCCACCTCTCTACTTTCACACGTGGCTCGAGTATGTATGTGAAAAAGTCATAGACGTAAGATTTTTGAAGCATCAGTGTCTTTTATGGTCATTTTAAAAAACAATTAGAGCTAGATTCTTTTGGAAACTTTTGCCATTGCGCTCCTTATGGAAATTTACTACAATATGGACAGTTGGTAAATGGATGGAAAAGAGGCAGACTTTGGCTGCAGCTGTATTTGTTAGTGTGGTTTTCTCAGAAAAAAACAAACAGATTGAGAACATTTGTCCTATAAAAGAAATTGGAGAGGAGTTATAACAGCTAGTGTTGCATTTCATAGCACTCTCATGACTCTCGAACTCAAACAATTTCTCCTCCTCCACAGCCTAAGAGGCTTATCAACACTGCTGCGCCTCTTCAGATTTTCCCCCATGTTTACCGTCTACCCAACTTGCTGCTTTTTTCCTATCTGGACCCACAAGTAGCACGCTTATTGGTTAGGGTTGACTGCTTTTATATAATTGAACTTCAGAGTTTGGATGATACAAGCCCATAGAGCTAAAACATTAAGCCAGTTTGATTTCTTTAAGACAAAAAAAAGACAGACTCTCTCAAACTCATGATTTTATTCAGATATGAAGAATTTGTCTGCAACGATGAAATCGTTTGAATAACCATTTGTTATAAGGTCGGATGGCATTATCTCATGATAGATGCGATAACATTTCACAATGAAAACAAAAGGCCAGGAGCCAGAAAGGCATGATATTAATGAGTTGACATTTTGAAACCTTACGTTATTAGACCTGACTGTGGTGCTTCCTATCCCCATTTTTTGCCTTTAGGTGTTGCAGCGGCTCATCAAGTCCAGAGGCAAGTCTCAGGCCAAACACCTCAATGTCCAGATGGTGGCTGCCGACAAGCTGGCTCAGTGCCCTCCTGTGAGTGTCCACACTGGACCGAAAATACTGCTGATTGGAATCCAGTGTTAAAAATAACTGGAGTTTTGTCCTTTTTGGCTCTGGGTTTAGCTTTTTTTTTTTTTTTTCAAGTTTGCATATCTGAAGTGTTTGGGTTTTTTCCATCTTTTGCTGAAAGCTTCATAATTCATGCCAGTTCTATTTCCATTCCTTAGTAATCTGCTTTGCTATTATTTTAGAAAATGAAGCAAGCACCCCCAGCTTGTGAAAGTGCTTAATTTAATTCAAATAGCAGTCGATACCTTGAGGGAATTGTTATTTAAGATTTTCGGAGAATCTATTGCTAATACTGTGGTATTTCAATAAGTGGAATGTTTGTTTAACATTGCTCTGACATTTTGTGTATATTTAGATTTTTGATTGTTTTTTTTTTATTCTGTCGTGAAGTTACATAATATTACCATCTGGGTTTTCTTGACCTTGATCATGTCTCCATTTCATTTCCTTAAACTGAGATCTTTTCGCTTTTCACAGGAGATGTTTGACATCATCCTCGACGAGAACCAGCTGGAGGATGCATGCGAGCATATGGCTGATTACCTGGAGGCCTACTGGAAGAGCACTCACCCCACCAGCTGCAGCCCACCCAACCCACTGCTAACGAACCTGCCCACAGCCACCCTGCCCTCCAGCACGACACCGGCCGGCGGAGTCCAGGTACAGGTGCATTCTCGACTCCTGCTACAAAAAGAGATAAGCAATGCTAGAGGAGATCTAGATGAAGCCCACGTTCAGCAAACTTTAAAGAATTTTTAAAAGTGTTATTAAGAGCCAACTTATATTAACATGTGTTTCTCTGCCAATCAATCTACTAAATTACATGTGATTTAAACAATAAATAGAAAATAAATATTTATTGCTAGGGCATTTTTCATTGGCTCACCAGCAGTAAGTATAGTGTAAATAAACTCTTAAACAGGATAAATTTTTAATAAAATGAAACATGAAGATGTTGAAGAGGTGCGTGAGAGAAATCATGAAGCACTAACAATGGAACAGGAAATTTTAAAAATTAAAAAGTGTATCTTCCAGCCTGCATGCATTTAAGTAGCAGGCACAATTGATCATACTGATGTACACAACAATAAGCTTGTGAATTTGAGTAATTGTGCAGCCTTGAAGTGTAAGTTTCAAACTAATCAAGCAAATGAAGAAGAAGAGAAATAAATTGGATACATGTTAGCCTTTATATGTCCAACTCAGTTTTAACATTCTTATTTATTTTTTTTAAATTAAGTTGAGCAACAGTTGGAAGTGCAGGAAAGAAAAACTAAAAATGTGGATGAAGCTATCATATCAAGCTAGCTTACTTGGTTTTATTTGACCCCCACCCACAAAAGAAACAGTTGACTGTGTGTTAAATATGTTTAAATGTAGTTTCTATTCAAATTAATGATGTTATTATTAGTTTTTTGAAGCTCCAATAAGACTAGTTGATGACGCCATCATTTTTCTTCATCAAAAATGTAGAGAAATAAATTATGAAAAACTTTGTAGAACCAGTTAAATTTAAAAGGCATTATATAAAAGCATACTTTCATTATTAACTTTATATTTCTGTAGCACGGGAAATGAAGATGGGACAAAGATCTGTCACTTGGGAAACTCTGGGCTCAAAACAGTCCAACTCTGTTTACTTTAAAGGGAAGATCGGGATTAAATCAGTGGGGAAAACCAAAAGCTAATTCTGCAATGTAGAGCAAAGATAACTTGGTCTTCATAGTTTTGAAATGTTTGAAAATGATGTGAATCATATCCCATGTTTCTCAGTAACCTAGTCTTCACCCAACATCCTTACCTATAGTTAATTTAGAGACACATTTAGTAACTTTAAACAAATTTTTACACAAAACAAACATTTCATTATCCACATCAAAGTTAAGTATAATTTATTTTCTCCAAACAGCATTTGAAAAATGGTTCATTTTCTATGTTCAGGAGTTTGAGTTTCGATTCCTTAGATTATTATGAGCCAACTAACAGAGAGATCCTTTGCATTGCGTCTCCTCCATCCTTTCTTTTTAAGGTGTCAGCTTTGTTGTAGACTAACTGTCATTTTTGTTATTTCAACACTAACTTACTCTTTGTTGGTCATTTGAGTAATTAGTAAATGTGTTAGTCCTTACCTCTACCTTTTCTCCACCCACTGCCAACACAATGGGAAAAATAAGACTGAGAATGAGGAAAATGTTGATGTTGAGGAGGAGGATTGAGCTTGTGTTTACCTGTGTGGTAAGTTAGGTGATGTTGTGTGATAAAGGTTGAATCTGAGGAGTGCAGCATGCAAGGAAAACCTTCACTGCATCTGATAAAAGAGTGTGTGTGTTCAAGTGGGACAATTCATGCTTTCAAGTCGTGTGTGAGTTTCAGTGAGTCTCTGCAGGAGGGTGATGTGAGTATTGCTTTGTGTGTGTTTGCAGTGAGGATTGTTAGTGTCTGTCTTAGTGTCTTGTTTCCATCCGACTGACTGATGTTTGTCGCTGATTTCAGGGCAACAGTACAGAGCAGAAAGGAGATAAAGCATTAGTGGAGAGGAAAGGCTCCAAAGAAGATTACCAGCACCATCATCATCACCACCACCATCATCACCACCACCACCATCAGAATCCGGACCAGGCTGATGGAGATGCAGAAGCTGAGGGTGAGGGCAATGAAGAAGAAAGGCCACTTAGGACAGAGGCTTCTAAAAGAGCCCAGCACATCCACCACAGGTCATCTTCCACCAGGACTGAGCAGCATAACCACCATCACCACCACCATCACAGCAACAGGGCGAGGGGCCTCTCCCGCCAGGAGACTTTGGACTCTGAGACTCCCGAGAGCCGAGAGAGCAAAGACTCAGCTTACATCGAGCTGCGCGCTAAGCTCCACCACCAGGACGAGGAGGAGGAAGAGGACGAGGAGGAGTTGGAGGAGGACGACGAGGATCTGGGGGAGGGACACCCCCAGCAGCAGCAGCGATACGAGCCGCTGCCCCACCGGGACCACAACCACCATCACCACCACCACCACCACCGCAGCGGGGTGGAAGAGGCCGGCCACGGCACGGGACACCACCGCTCCAGAGAGCGCGAGCAGGACCATAACGAACGGAACAAGCAGCGCTCTCACCACCACCACCGGCCAGCACGCGACCACCACCACTACTACGACCGGGACAGAGAGAGGGACCGAGAGGGGGAGGTGGCTCCCAAAAAGAGGGGCGAGGCAGGGGAGTGGGCCAGAGACTCGTACATCCACCAGTGACAGAGCAAAACCCCTGTTGAGGCCCCTCAGACCGTTCTGTTTTCCCATTGTGCTGCTATACCCTGAAAACCACAGCATTCTATTTATGTACACTTCTTTGTAAATGCTCTTGCATCTTTTGCAGGATTTTGATTACATGGATACAAATATAAATATATGAATATATGTATGTGTGTATCTATGCATAGACATTGTTTATGTGTGGATATGCATGAATATTCTCAAATATGCATATTTTAAACCTGTGTTTGATAAAGCATGACACGAAAGCAGAATTTTTTTCTGTACTGAGCTGTGCTTTCTGTGATTAGCATTATAATTTTTTTATGATTTCTATTATTAATTTTTATTGCTTGCTATCACTTAAATATGTTCCTTCAGACTACTGCGAGGGTTGAACCAGCCGACATAGTTTGATGCTGTAATTGCAGATTAGTTGGGCAATTTGGGAAATTTGCTTATTTGCTTGCGTAAACTAAAACCCAGTTTCCAGTTTATTCGGGTCACTATGCTTCACCCTGATGCAAAAGTCCTGTTATAAATCTTCCCCTTCGTGAAGGTTGATGCTGGTTTAGATGATGTGGTGCAGGGCTTTTTTTTATTAGACTGCACTAGTTTTAGCCACTGAAGGCAGATACTATAGATCAATAGCACTCTCCTTGTTTGTACACTGATCAGCCACAACTCAGAAGCACTCACAGATAAAGTGGCGCTGCTTATCTGGTTACAGCACAGTGTTCTGCTGGGAAAACTGGCATCCCGGCAGTCAAATGGATGTTTTGACATTTTTATATGTATCCTGTCATTTGCCACCTACCTAAACATTTTTCCGGTGTTAACAGCACCACAATAGCAGCCTTCCTCAGCAGGACAAAAGGAAGAGAAAATTACAAAAGAGTCTGAGGTGTTCAGTTTGCCTCAAGTCTGACCGCATCGAAGCAAGCCTGGTTCACCAAGACCCAAAATCCACTGAGCAGGGCTCTTTTGGCAATATAAGGAGGGTCTGGACAATATTAGAAACAGGTGGTCATAATGCTGTGGCTGATCAGTGTATAATGTATATGAGCTTAAGAGCCAACAGCAGCTTACTGAAGCTAGTACAAATATTATAAAAGGGAAGAAACAGCCAAACAGGTTTACATGATACTAGTGTTATTCTGACCAAAACAAATATTTTTAAGCGGCTGTAAAAGTGTTAATTTAACTGAAATCGTACAAAATCAAAGCTCTCAAAACCAAACACACCCAGATAATGTAGCGGCAAGTCCTCCTGCTTACACTCCGCTTGATTCAAAAGGACTTTAGCTTGCCACACCTGCTGCAAACATCCATATTTTTGCATCCTTATGTGAGAAAAGTAACGCCCAAGTGTTTGTTAGTAAAGCTGCTCTCATTCACCGTTTTTTAAGTTTGGTGGCAAAACATGTCAGAAGTTGGGACTGAAGGGCATCATATTGAGACTACATGTCAACTCGTGGTCCTGTAAAGCTTTTTCAGACATCTGGTTTCCTCTAAGATTTAGATTTTAAAGCTGTGACATCATCTGACTAAACCACCAATCAAGTAATGTAAAGATAACCTGTGCAGTTAATTCAGTCCTACTTACAAATACAAGTATCTCCGAGTCAAAATTAGAGGAGGCAGAATATTTCTTTTACAGTGTCACAGCATCAGATATACTCAGATGAAAAACTTGGTACCCTCCCATGCATATATACTTGGACAAGTGTATTTGCATGGTTCTATTAAATGGCCAAATCAAACTAAAACCATAGCTCGATACTTTATCAAAGTAAACAAAATCACTTTTAAACATGCACTAATAATATATCTAGTTTGTTAAAGTGCTGCACAAGAACATAAAAACAACTATCTTTCTTACGGTTGTAGCCAATTTAAGCAGTTGCTGGCTGTAGCTTCATACTAGGGAGTGGCCCCATTCAAACTCAGCAGGGAAGCATTTTTCCCAAAGTGTCAGATTACTCATTAACCTTTATGTTCAACATGTACGTCCTCTTTTTTTATTCTGCATCCACAGTTTCAAACATTTAGTTTTGACATATTTATGCCTCCTTCGAGGCGCACCTTAGTCTTGCCTTACAAGACAAAAACAAGCTCAACAGTAACTTCCTCTCGAACATGCAGTACTGTTCTTTGTATGGGTCCAGAAACATTTTATAACATTGGTACACCCTTTATTCTGCACTTTGATATGACATTCAACTCTCTGTAGGTCTGTTAGTAAAACTCCATCCTGGTTCATCTTTTATCAAGTCTGACCCCCTTTTTCTAATGAATGTTGTTTAATTCCCACTTGAACTCCAACTTCTTAGTACAAAGAATGTTAATAACGGGACATTTTTTTCTTCAGTATGTTGTACACCGAAAAAGATTCATACACAAAAACAAGCTCAAATAATTCCAAATGTTTACCAAATAAGTTTTTCCTGCCACTTCCCTGACTAATACACAATCTATTTAGAGCAAGTCGATGCTGTTTGGGATATTTGAATAGCCTCCACCTGCTCTGTGGGATCAATAACCTCATGTGGTAATTATCGATACTACAAATCTAACCAGTTCTGTTACATTTGACTCCATGGACCTGTTTACATACCACCCCCCACCCCCCCCAACAAATGTAATTAGAACCCCACCCCCATTTCTATGCTACATTTGTAGCGCTACAGATTTTATAACAGTGTACATGTGTATGTACAGAATGCATAAATATGAAAAATAAAGTTGGCAACAAAGAACTGACACAGCAGGACAAGACTTTGATGTGTGCTTTGTCAGAAAATACAGACACAGGAGGCAGCTATAAATAGGCACGAGAAACTCTGGTGAGAAACTGAGGTAGACTCACCGGCCTGCCTCCCGAGTCGTCATGACAACCTCAACGTGAATGACAATACTGAGGGGATGCATCTAAAATAGAAAGGCGTTTCTTGCCACACAGCTGCTGCCAGAGTAGACAAACAAAAGCTCCCAGAGATGCAGCGGTTTGATATCAGAGATGTCAAACCAGAGAAAAAAAGTATGAAAGTGTCCAGCGTTGCAGCAAGTTAAGCTGCTGTTTCCATCAGTAATGTGTTCCTACATGCAGTAAAATACATGTACAAGAGCTGCAGCCCGGACAGATGCTGTGCATGGACTCGGGTACAAAGATTGTGATTGATGTAAAGCTCTTCAACATGCTGCATGAAGGGACAACTGGCATTAATATACACATAATACACCCAATGTGCACTTATTTGTACTTATCTGGCAACTATGATCAGCAGTATTTTCTACTGACAATTTAAGCTATCAAAATGTTTAGGTTTTTTTTGTTTTGTTCTTTAAAATGCTTAGAAAATGTTTAAATCCTCCAGCACAAGGTGATGTCATTTACAAACAAAGCTCCCAACATATTCAAATACAGTGCAAAACTACGAAATAGCAAACTGTTACACTAAACTATTCAAATATGACATTTTTACTGAAAAAACAAAAAACAAACAGTAGCTTTCAAACCAGTTATTTTAATAATTTATCCATAGCAGCTCTTGTATGAACATACAATGTATGAAAAAATATTTTTTTTAAATGTTAAAACTACAAAAGAAATTCACATACAATAAATTCTAGCTGTTGATAAATACAGTTACAAAATCCCAATTACATACAAATAGGACAAATAGCAGTTGAGTTTGATAGACATATCACCATCCAATCTTTTAGAAAGGGTCGATTAAAATGATTGGATTAGATGATAGTCACCTGTCTGATCCACGGGTGACAAAATATTTTCATTTTTTGTGTTAGAGCATTTAATTAATTGGCTGTAATTGGGGTGTGAAGGGGATTTCATGCAATTTAATAAAAATATGCTCCTGGAAAACCTCTCCTACCCTACTTTTAACTGCATTATAATGTCTTCGAAAGAACTGCATAAATATTCATGTTCTGTTTATAAATATTAAACAGAAAGGACTTGACGTCTTCTTTTTATCTAGTCAACAGTGAGCACTGACAGAAAAAAATACATCTTCCTGTTAAAAAAAAAAATGACTTCCCTCTGGTGATGGCAGTGAGGCGTCAGATGACTAATTAGACGTCCAGTTTGTTTCCAGCTAAAGACACTAAATTGTTAATATCTCTCCTGACCTCTTTCCAAACGTTACTTCCTGATCTGCACTCCCAGACCCAGCAATCCACTGTCACCATGGCAGCTGTGTCGTCACTGTTGTTATGGTGACACTAGCACTGCTGCATTTGCCAGTACTCATTCAGTCTCCATCCCCGTACCCCCCCCCCCCTCCTCCACCCCTTCCCTCCTGCCCTGTGTGTTTCTAAAGCTTATCCCTATATGGCCCGCAGTTTCAGAGAGCAGCTGTTGGGAGGCAGATGCTGTAAACAGCAGCGAGCTCTTTGTCAACACCGGCCCGTCAGAGCACACACAGTGTCGTAATATAAACACTGCTCTTCCCATCTCATGTTGGGACTGCGCAAGGAAAAAAAAAAAAAGAAAGAAAAAATGAAAGAAAGAAAAAAAACGCCCTCCAGTCAGTTTTTCAGGAACTTGGCAATAAAGAAGCCGATGGTGTCCTTGTCAGCTCTGCATGAGAGAGGGGTTGAAGTTTCTGTGAGATCCCAGCTCAGCTCAGGACTGAACCTCTGCAGGAGGCAGAGCTGCTCAGGTGATAGGCCGGCTCCCAGCATGCCCTCTGAGCCGACGTGGGGCTCCTGAGAAAGGCAGAAGCAAAAGTTCTGGTGACGTTTCTTTATATCTCTATGTGGAGTTCTGAGTTTGTACGTATTGTTGAAATGTTTTACCTGTGGCTGTAACGTTAGGCAGGGAAAAGTGTCGAGAGCCCAGGCTACCTGCTCTTCGTTCTCCGCTAGAGTCACTGTGCATGTGCTGTAAACCAGAATCCCACCTTTCTTCAACAACCGCACTGCCTGCAGCAATATAGATGCACAAAGATGCACATTTTTTTTAATTAAAGCACCTTCAATCAATATAGTTATAGTTAATAAACAGTGTTAATTCTTTAAGTAATCTCTTCACTAAAAATAAATAACATAGATTGAAAAAAAATCAAAGTATGAGTCCAGGGGCGGATTGGGACAAAATAAATAAATAAATAAAATGATCATATTAAATGTCTGCACACTTTCAAAAAGTGTAATTTGTTAATGAAATAAAAATCTATTCTCCAGCACGGTGTTAAATATTAGAGCAGCATTCTCCCCACTGTGTTTGAGAGAGAAAGAAAGTAGAAAGAACAGACATAAGAACGCTGAATCAGATAACTTCCAGATGATAGTAAAGAAACAGTTTCTCTCCGTCTGCTGTCTGCTCTTTTCTTACCGTATCTGTGGTTATCTCAACCAGGTTTAATAAAAGATTTGGATGGAGTTTTTTTTTTTTTCCCAACATAATGATGCTGTCAGGTGCAGATTTATTGGATTCTCTGATCAAAAGGCAAACAGTTGCAGCAGTATAACATGGACAAAATACAAATAAACAACCTCAAAAAGTGTTTTATTTCTGTAAATTGTCCATAAACACACAGAAACTGCCTCTAACACCTTTTGTCCCAAAAATATCCGACCATCAGCCCACAATAATAGGCTGATAAAGAAAATCAGAAAGCTGCTGACTCACTTTTAAAGGTGATGAATGATGGTTAAAAATCCTGTCCTCACTTTCAATAAGAGGATTCAGTTCAGGGAGACATCAAATAACTAAATTTAAGATCTACTGTTTTAACCAGTGACGTCATCAATTGATTTAATAAATGTAGAGAAACAAACTAACGTGGCGATAAAACAGCGTTATCATCACTTCATCATTGTAAACAGCTAACATGTTTACTTCCTGGGTTTCTTTACTCACAACAGAACCTCAGTAAAAGCAGTCCAGCTTACCACAAATTCTATCATCATCATCATCATCATCTGTGTCCGCTGATGAAGGTTCTGCGGTCGAACTGTCAATTAGGGATGTCAATTGATACTCTGGAGTCAATACTTCGATACCAACCAGTCATAGTATCGGTATTGATACTTTTTTTAATATCGAGATGCCACTCTGCTGATAAAAAACGTGTCATATGTTTTCAATTCTGAGAGTTTTAAGCAATAAAACTGCATGTGAAGCCTCGCCACAGTGTACTCTTTCTGTGTCACATGATTATGGCAGCCTATCAGATGTCCTGATGATACTGCCACTGTTAGTGATGATGTTTTGTTTTGATATTTTACTGGTTTAATGCAGCTTTTTGTGCATTATGATTTATTATATTGATCATATTACTATTATGTGTTTTATTTTCCATTAAATTTGTGAATAATCTTATATTAATCTGTAATTTAATTATTCTTTCATATCAAAAATATCTCATATTTAAACCTTATCCTTAAAAGGGGCAAAAAAGTATCGGTGTCGGTATTGAAAAGTATCGATGAAATCATAAAACACACTTTGTCATTGAACCAGCGTCCTGGCACAACGAAATTCTTCCAGTACAACCCGTTCAAACAGGATCAGGTAGACCGAGGCAGCAGCCGCGGAGCAGCACACCTTGTTAAAAGTACCACAGCCTAACGGTATCGTATCGACATGAAAAATGTAGGTATCACCCATCCCTAGGGTCAATCATTTGGCACCGCCGTTTTTTTTGTTTTGTTTTTTGCACATTTTCTCTACGCCTCCTCTCCATTTCCTCTCCTCGGTTATGACACGTAGGTTGCTGAATCCAATGGCACAGAGCCAAAAGGGGTTTAAAATATCTGATTGGTTCAGCTTGATGACAATTAAGAACAGAACAAATGAGTTTCATTGGCCGGTGTGGTCAGAATCAGGCACAGGGCCTATGAAAGGGGGATGCACTTAAAAGTGTTAGCTGTGCTACCAATCTACTGAGTTTTATGGACCAGTCAGACCAATAATTAAAACTGTTTCAGCCCAAAAAAAAAAAACGACAGCCCACCGGGAAAATGCTCAGTATGCACGATGGCCAGTAGGTCCCTGTATGAATACCAAAACGTTGAAAAAATTTTGATTGGATCTTAAATTGAATCGAATCAAAATCGGATCGTGACTCAATTTGAAAGATCGAATTGCTATCCATTAAATTGATATAATATTTTATCGTGATCAAACTGCTGATTTACACCCCTAGTTTATTCACACCTTCCTCCAGGAGGCAGTAGTGAGCTAATTACAGTTTTACAATTACTCACACTGCAATTAAAAACTTCCGAAGCCCATTTTTGCTACTGTGATGAAAATCCTCCAAAAACACATTCCAACCTATATTTCTGTGCAAAAGACTTGAGCCGCCCCAACTGCACCAACTATAGCGCATC
Organism: Atherinosoma microstoma; assembly: GCA_037177055.1. Lineage (NCBI taxonomy): Eukaryota > Metazoa > Chordata > Actinopteri > Atheriniformes > Atherinidae > Atherinosoma > Atherinosoma microstoma. The sequence goes on from JBBBVU010000019.1 coordinate 9,681,915, forward strand.
CAACCACCTTACTGTTTGGATGCACTATAATCTGTTCTCTGAAGACATTCATGGAAGCAGCATAAGACTAAACAGCAAGCATGTAAAGTGAACATAGTGTAGCACAACAACCAAAAGCTAGAAAGGCAGAATTGATTGATTACTGGACATCCATTCATTCTGTGAACATTTTTTCTCCAAAATTTTATGTGTTTCTTCATAACTGCTGTATTTGATCAATGACCGTTATGTTGTGTTCGCGCTGGTGGCCAAAAAATCAGTTATCACAAGTCTAACTCTCACTTGTCACATAATTCAGAGTCAGGCAGCATGTGTTGTATACAAGCACATATATCTTCAGAGGAGCCATATTTCTTCAGAGTAACCTTGAGGAGATG
>JBBBVU010000019.1:9683968-9707395 GCA_037177055.1 Atherinosoma microstoma
TTATTTTTGAAGGTGTGCCAAAGGCAGCCACTTCACAGGCAACATGCACAGGTGTTTCATGGTGATGCTGTTAAATGCAGAAAGAAGAACGCGGACTAAAAAAATAAATACATTTCAGCAGCAACACAAGGGATGCCAATCGTTCAAGGGATTTCTTTTCTTTTTTAATTGATGGTGTTTCTGAATGTAAATGAGCATAAACAGTACAAACATGCCTGTTAGGAACATTTGGGATTTCATTAATAGAATGAGGGGAAAAAACCTGGCGGGTTCATCTGTGCAAAAGATGCTCGAGCGATCCATTTCAGCAACTCCATTCCCCACAAACACCTTGTTCCCCTGGAAGCTTGTGGCTCCTCTGGTACACCTACCCTCCAGGTCAGAGAAGACGGACACCATGTCCCCCACCTTCATGTCTGAGGACCAAAACACAACACAGAGACTGTCCCCAGTAACTGATAAACACAGTTAAAGTGATGCAAGAGGATAGATACTGTAACTAAATACAGATTCACCCTCTTTGCCTCCCTGCATGTCTTGAGTCTTACATTTAGGGCTGGCGACGATCCCCGGAGCGAAGACGTGAGCTCCTCTCAGTACAGCACTGCCACACTGAGCGCCCACCAACACCTCTGAGCTAAGCTGCTTCACAGGTCTGAGGATACAGCAGAAGACATGCATGCACACTTATTCGCAGGCCTCTTTAATCCTCTCCTTTTCTTCAAGCAGTAGCTGGCAGGAACATGAGGGCGATTTAGTTATTTCTTGGTTGCGTTCCAGCATTCCTCACATACCTCGGGCCATCGACAGGAAGAAGCAGCACATCTGCGAGTCGCGGGTGCGGAAGAATCTGAACCGACGCCTCCTCTGCCAATGAGCTACACATCTGCTGCTTCGACAACAATACACTGTGTGACCTCAGTGAACACATCCTTGGCTGTGGGGCAGCAAAAACACACAACAACAAAACAACAATCAACGCTCACCTTCTTCAGCTCCTCTCGCAGCTTGTGTGTGATCTCTTCCAGGGGCGCCAGATGGGTGCTGACTCGCACACATGTATATGAAGGCGGATGAGACAGACATGCGAGCAGCTTCTGGAAACGATGCTCCGCCTCCTGTTGACCCACAACTGCAAGCACCTGCGACATAGTCAAAGAAGACAAAGAATGAAGATTAAGCAACATTAAAGCATAACTACCTGGAACTTTTATAGGTCATTTAGTAAATCTAGTGCTCAGTCAATGTCTGATTTTTATTCTTTTTCTTCAAAGATTCATTAAAAAGAATCAAATAAAGAGGTTTGCAGCATTCAAACCATGAAGGATTCTGGCACAAATTTGACTTCATTTATATGTTTATTCACTAAAATAAAAATGAAAAGTAGCTGTATTTTTACAAATTGGTCACAAATTGTCTCAAAATACATTCTCATTTACACAACCTTAAATTCAAAAACCCCTGATAAGGTAAAATAACTCTTCTCTATTCCTCAAACTAATACATTTTAATTGTTTTTGCCATTTAAACAACCTCACGTAGCCTTAAAATGGTTTGTGGTGGGACTATTTTCCTCGTTCGGTAGGGATGTATTAATATTTTGATATAGCCCTGATCACATTTTTGTACCCCGTGGAATGGGAAGTGAGACAGGGCTACTAGCTGGTGCTTGTTCTACCTGGGAAAGAGTCCTGGTGCCTAGCGGCCCTGGTTGAGGCCACTAGCCTTGTACTAGCAGACAGCAGCTAGGATCTACTTGCTTAACCTGTGGTCAAGCAGAAACCCTTAGCCATAGCACTAATGCCTGATTTTGCTCATGATATGTTTTGTTATACATAAAAAGCACCTCACAGACATGTTAAATGGAGTTAGAATTAATAGTTTTTTTGACCAGCAGAACTATTTCTGTTACTCTCTTCATATATGTTGTTGCTCTATCTGTGTGGTATTTTTTTCAGACAGGTAAACATGCATTTTCAGGTTTTATTATTATAGGCACAATACCGACCACCAACTATTACACTAAATCGTAGTAGTAGATCTTTATCTATATATAAAGTTTATGCTGATAATCTTATTTTGGAGTTTATGCCTTCTCATGTGTATCTGTCTTATCTTTGTTTTGCAATGTTTCTGCATTAGTTGCATCATTGTACAGTTGCTGCTTTTCTATCAACCAATTTCTTTGTGTGAAAAAAAAATAAAAAATTATCAGGCCTCCCTTTGTTTATTTCTCATAGGCTGAGTTCTTTTTTTTTTTTCTTTAGGCTGAGTTCTTAAATGTAACTCTTTCATTACTTGGAAGAACTTAAGGCTTTAATGAGGAGAAAATACAATCTATCACTTTGTATTGATAACATCTTAACTGCTACTTAAAGGTTTGTATTTTCATGATTCTCCAAAACAGGAACGACCTCCAACAAATACTTACCTCTTTGTTTAAAAAGATGTTCTTAAGATATTCAGTCACTTCAGGCTTCAGGGATATTCTTGGAAAAATCGGCATTTCTTCTCAGTTAAACAAGACTTCAGTCTGTTCAAAGAAAAGCCGCTTATCAGTTACAGAAGCACGACAGTGGTCAGTGGTGGGGTTTTTTTTTTTTTAGGATTTATCATGTAATCATTAGCAATATGTTCGTTTGACACACTGTTACTGTTACACATCTTGTTCTGTTACTTTGAGAACATCCAGTCCATGTTTGTGCTCATATAAATCAGCAAATTCTACAAAAGACCACATCTCTCTAGCTACTCTGCTCAACACAAATCTTTTACAGTTATCTAAAGAATAGCCCGTTACTATTGTTATTGTAAAAAAAACAAACAACCGTATTAATGAAAAAGACGTCCTTTTCCAAGTACTCACTGCATGGATCTGTCCTGGCATTTTCGATACTACAACTTCCGCATACGTCAACATTTGTGTCACATGACATAACTTTGCCAGGGTAATGGTCAGAGTAGATCAAAAGCTCTGGCCAGGGTTCTTTAACGTTATTTGTTCATTCCGAAAAACAGAGCACACAAAATTAGTTATTCAAATGCAAGAGGAAATAAACAATGTGATAAACAATAAGCATGATCATATATTTGTTTGATTTCTCTCTCTTTTTTTTTAACAATCCGTCATAGCAACATTCTTCAATACACAAATTATCATTCTAAATAAAACAAATACACGTTGTGAAATTAGTAGTAGTGTTAGACTGATTTATTTATATAAGAAATTAAACAACAGCAACAAATATTCAAACTGGTTGAAATTATGTGAGATTATTGAGGTCGCAAGGAACAAAGAATTCAAATAAAAAGTACTTAAAGCTGAATTTTTATCAACATCACCTTTGAGTAACTTTAATTGTGTGTTAGTGGTGAATCCATGGATGAATAAAAGTCTAAAATATTTTTTGAAAATAGTTCCAAAAGAAGTGACATTGAATGTAATGGTAGATATTTAAAAAAAAAAATAAACACAGAAAAAGATTAATGAATAAATAGACAAATTAATAAATCCCCGAAACCTTTGAAAAACGCCGTCAAACAAACGTGACTGACGTCATTACGTAAAAGCGGAAGATTAGAGTTTTGTTGGGGCTGCTTTTTCGCACTGTACCATTGCCAGCAGCTAACGGCCACAAGAAGCCGTCTCAATCCGTGGAAGCGCAACCCTGCACACAACAGTCCGTGTATTGTTGAAGCTTTTTAGGGCATTTGATTTTGAGTTATTGCGTTACCAAATCTATCCTCACTTTAGGTTTGTTTTATACAATATCTTATCGCATGGAGTCCGCGTTTAAAAGCTCGGGGACGTGTTTTTCAGACAAAACATCGTCTAGCTAATGTTAACCAGACGCATCCAGCCACGGACTGCACGGTGTGGACGAGAGAGAGCGGAGAAGCTCAGGGCTGCTGGCCGGGACGCACATTGGTATTGATCCAAAAATGGGCCTAATTTTCGCCAAACTGTGGAACTTCTTTTGTAACCAAGGTGGGTGAGACATTTATTACGGTTCACTAACCTCCCGCTAGCTGCTCAACCGGGATAATGTGAACTGCTAGCCCGTTAGCATAAAGTGAGCAACGAGAGCCACAACAGATAAGGGGGCGAATTATCTCGCTACACATCTCTTTGACTTAAGCGCTGCTCTGTCCTCTGAAGTCTCTTTGTTCAACTTGCATGATAAAACAACCGTTTAAACAATTCTACTTTGTCCACCGCACCCACCTCTGTGGTGGTTAATCTGTTAATCAGTTTGTCAACCAACATAATTACATTAAGTCACAGTCAGTCTGCGAGGGCTATTCTTCCAGTTGTCAATCAGCTTTACCTTACTATCCAGGACACAGCGCATTGCATAACTTCTGAACTTTCTGGAAATTTGTTTACTGTAGATATGCTCTCCCCGATCCACTTTTCTGCCCCTCAGATTGCTTCACAGGGCAGATAAACATTTAAAACATTTACAGTAACATTTACAACACAGTCGTCTGGCTTTACTATTAAAAAGTTGTCAATATAGTGTTGTTGTTTTTTTAATCCATCTGTAACGAAGACATATATTATTCAGATTTCACTCATTTAACTGCTTGACCTAGAGAGAGACACCTACTTATCCTAATTATGGATTAAACTGTTCCCAGTGTCAAGTTTCACTCACTAAAGGAGATTACAGTGTGGTCTGAGCAGCAGACAAATGTGTATGATCAACACTGTAATTAGAATTGCAGAAATGTAGCTGAGTAAACAAGAAGTCTTAGTCATAGCAGTTTAGAAGTTTATATTTTGAGTGCATAAATCCTGTAGGTGCATTACAGAAGTTCAAGATGGAAAAAGCTTGCAGCCTGTCTAAATGAGCCTTTATGTTGTTGGTAAATTGCCTTGTCTAAAAATAAGTATTTATTCTACAGTTTTACATGTCAAGAAGCTGCTATGTTCTATTTTACATTTCATCTGTGTGTGCTGCTTGTGATCATCACAGGATAGGTCTACTAAGGAAGCAATACATATGTACCATCCTCCAAAAGCCAGTATAGTTTACCCTGACCACCAGAATTGTGAGCTCTATAACCAGGCTTCCTTCCTCTCAGACCTCAGAAAGGCAGAAAAGTCAAAACACTAGTCTGGAATGTCTTTGCTTCTTCTTGTTGACTCTTGAGTCTACATTTAGTCCGTTATGTTTTGACACTTTCACATCCTTACTGTTCTATGTGATTTTTATGAATGGTCAGAAGAACTGAGGTCAGGGAGTACTGTGGAAGAAAGTTCAGCCTGGATGATTTTTGAATGTGCAGCTTTGAAATGAATGTTTTGTACAGACTGTAAGCAGGCTTCTTTTGATCATACTCATTGCCACGTTGTGCTTTTTGTCTGTTTTTGTTTTGTTTTACAGTGACAACACGGTTAGTGTTTTCTGTAGATCATAAAAATTGCGCCGTTAACACGCTGTTTGTTTTCCAGAGCACAAAGTAATCATTGTGGGACTAGACAATGCAGGGAAAACCACTATCCTCTACCAATTGTAAGTACTATTTTTGTCTTATCTGCAGTTGAACTTTATCAATCTCTTCTTTTTTTTTTTCGTACATTTATATTCATTTGGTGACATTTTTTCTAATTAAGTCTGATGAATGAAGTGGTCCATACTTCACCCACCATTGGAAGCAATGTGGAAGAAATCGTGGTGAAGAACACCCACTTCTTGATGTGGGACATAGGGGGGCAGGAGTCTCTCAGGTCCTCCTGGAACACCTACTACTCAAACACAGAGGTGAGAACTTCTTAGTTTTTTTTTTTTTTTTCCTTTTCAAACCTCTCCCTTGTAGATGAGTCTCCATCAGCGGTTTTCCTCCCGGCCGCGGCAGCTGCTGTGTTTGTTCAGAGCACAGACGGCAGCAGGGGCTGCCCAAGTCAGAGGTCAGCCTTTTCACAAAGGGGGCTGTCTGAGAAGCAAAGCTAGGGTCAGCTGCAACGGCATTTGGCGACAACAGGGATAGAAAGAAGAACAGGAAAGGCAGATGTGTGTGAAAACTTAAACAATGCTTGCCGCAGAGTCACAAAGAAGTAACACAAACCCTGCACATGGTATGGGACATTTGACAAAGGTCTAACTTGCATCTCGTCAGTCATTCATACCACTGATCTTCAGCTCTAATGGGCTTAGTTGATGTATTATTTTACCTTTTTAAATTCTTGTTTATTTTTAATCACCTAATATATATTACACACTTAATTAACTAGTTGTCTCTTCTTAAATTTGAGGCTTTTATATAGTTTTCTTTTTTGTAACAGTTGGCAGAAAATTAATCAGTTACTGTAATTAGCTAGAATAGCTGCAAGCATCAAGCAAGCCATTAAACAGTCAGGTATCACCTTCTCAGACTTCTCGTGGATGATTTTCAGCATTGTCTGCGTTTATGAATTCAGTATTTGTGGTTTTAGTGCTGTCCTGCAGATTAACTTACCTATATAGATCCTTGTATTAACTTCTTATTTATAATAAGTAAACTGTGTTATGTTTTTGTGGTTCACATTTTCTAATATCAGAAACTGTTTTTTTTCTATTTTACCTTACAGGAATTTGAACATTTCCAGGTTTTATATTGTTTGTAATACAAAGAAGAAAAAACTATTCATCCTTTTGGGGATTTCCTTTTTTTATAGAACTGATAGATTTAAGAATTTAGACTGTTTTTTTTATAAAGAGAAGCAGAGCTAATGATAAGTGAGATATTTACTAAATAATCAAGCATACCATATAGGAAAGTGGTCTTGTGGTAGTTTTTACAGTCACTACATTTATGTGATGTCAGGAAAGAAAATTATTATCGTGTTAGTCTGACTAAAATCTAACTTTTAGAATACATGTAAACATGTCTGCTCAAATGAAATTGTAATAAGGCAGACCTTTCTGCCAAATGTTTGTATTTATTTCTTTTGTGGTAGGATGTCAAAGGCTCTTTTTTTTTCAGCAGATTTTTACGGTTGCTTGTATTAACTGCACTCATCCTTTCATTCCAAAGTCACATAAGACCCATGGTCATGTTAGACCCTCCTCATAATCCGAGTCACGGTTGTGTTCACTAACACATTGACCGCCTTGTTTCTCTTCTTAAGTTGTTGATTTGGTCTAAATGTCTGTCGCACTGAACGTTCCTTTGGTCTTTTGTCATACAGGCAGACTTTTTCTCATTCAGAAGGGTTCATTAACATAGCAGTCACCACAGCTCATTGTGAGGCCCACAGCCCGGAAATGCCCACCCATTGTGTTGCATCGTAGTGCTGTAAATGTCTTTTGAAAAGAGGTCACTCAATGCAATTTTTGCCCCCTGCTCTGCAGTTCATCATACTGGTGGTGGACAGCACAGACAGAGAGAGACTGGCCATTTCTAAAGAGGAGCTCTACAGGATGCTGGCTCATGAGGTAAAACTCTCATCTTGACACTTCCCAGTGAGGAAACAGACCACACAGAACCAAGACTTGTCACGATATTCCATCACAGTTAGACCTAGACCTTCCGTTCAGCCACATTGTTTAAAGTTTGTGGTTCAGAAGGCGTCAAAAGAGCAGCGTTATGGTTTCATTGTTCTCCGTATTCTCCCTCAGGACCTGCGGAAAGCAGCTGTGTTGATATTTGCCAATAAGCAGGATATGAAGGACTGCATGTCTGCAGCAGAGATCTCCAAATACCTCACCCTGAGCTCCATCAAAGACCACCCCTGGCACATACAGTCATGCTGTGCACTTACAGGAGAAGGGTAAGAGAGATCTTCTAATACTTAATCAACTGCACACACAGAGTTGGAGATTCCTTCATTTATTTAAGGATTATTGTGAAATTCCATCACAGTTTCTCCCCTGTTTAACTGCCAGAGTCTTAAGTGTCTAAACAGATGTTTCTATCTTCTCTCCTTTAGTTTCCCATCCTAGAAAAGCACTGAGGGATAGTAAGAAATAAAAAAAACACGGATGTTTTCATAGTGACCTCTTTTTTTGTCCCTGTGTGCACTGGTTTCTGATACACGAAGGCACAAAAGCTTGCTTCACTGCTCAGTGTTTCAAGTGAGAATACTTCACGTTTTATTACAGGGTTCTAGAGTGCAATTTGTCGAGTGCAACTCACTTTTTTTTTCTTTGTTGTACCAGTGCTCCTAACATTTCTCAGGCTGTAGGATTTCTATCTCCCCAAAATGTCCGTCTGTCTTTTTGGGTTCATTCCCCACCTTACCCGAGAAGAATGACACTGTGATTAAAAAGCCAATTAATGGCAGAGAAGAGGTGGGTCTTCACCTTGGCTCTGATCCACAGTTGTATACTGTGTTGGTCTGAAATTGTGACCAGTGCATCCAGCAGGATGAAGAACAACAAATAGTCCGCTAGACTCTGTATGATTGGGGTCCCAGTTCAGTTTGTGGTTGCGACATTCTTCCAGTTAAGTTTACTTTCGCACCGCACCAGTCACACAAACCGGATCTCGTAAATAATGTGTTTCTGTCCTCACCAGAGGTAGTGCTGCATGATATATTATTGAAGGGCATTAACCGCTCCAGCATTAGACCCACAATGCCCTTTGCACTGTAGTCCCCGTCCTGCATTTGGTTCACTTGAAGCAGACCGAGACCTCTGGTCCGTCAGTGATGTGCTTTGAGTTCTGTTGTGCATTCACACCTTCCCAAATGAACTAAGCAGACAAATTAGGATTTGAAACCGAAGGAGTGATATGAACGAACCTCTCCCAAAAAATTTAAACACTATGCAGCTCTAGAAAAAATAGAAAAGCTGCATCTGTTTCTGGTGAAGCATTAGACTGAGATTCCACTGGCTGACAGACACCGCCAGAAAACGAGAATAGCCTTCATCAAACTTACCGTGTGTTTGAGCTGCACCTGGAGGCTGTATTGCAGGAGATCTGTAGAAAAAATATTTATCATGGTTGAAAAAAACTACTAAAAGGAGAGGCTGCCATGTATTTTTAAAAAGAGGAAGAAGAAAAAAACAGATGTTTGAGCAGACATAAATGTAGCTCATAACACAGCCAAAGAGGAGCTGCCTTTTTATTAAATTCAAGTCCAGGTAGACAATTCTCATGAGAAGGATTACACGTAAATTCATTTGAAATGAAATGAAATGAAAATACTTTATTTATCCCTCTTAGAGGGAAATTATTGTTGTAGCAGATTTTTTATTTTATTTTTTTTTTATTTTATTTTTATTTTTTTTGAGGGACATTTTCCAGAAGCGGCACAGTTTCAGGACCCATTTCAACATTTGAAATGTTTAGTTTCATTCAGTTCAGTGAAGATAGCGCTTCAAGGTTGTTGTTGTTTTTTTCTACTTAACATTCATGCTTCAAATAAAGATGAGCATTTTCCTAAACCTCATTATTGTTTACAGTAGTTTGAATAACCATCAGTTTGGGTAATGATCAAATATTAGTCCTTGAAATGTATTAAGAGGAAGTGCTGAGAGCAATGCTTTGAAAATTTTGGTGCATCTTAACTTTTTGTAGTGTAACCACTGCAAAAGGTTAGTCTGGAACCCTATATTATGTTGGAAACTTATGATATTTCAATAAGCATAGTCAATTATTAATTTGTTCAATGTTGCATCAACTATATTACAGTTGGCTTCTGAAGCAGATTTAAGATTTAAATGAAACTAGTTGAAGCCCGACATGAAGAGCTGCTGTGAGTTGTACAAACCACCAGGTGTCACTGTTTTTGGAGCAGGTGTAGCTCCAAACACCTTAATCTGGATTTCACAGTTATGCTGTCGCCTTTTAAGATGAATACTATGTCTGCTGTCCATAAAGGTAAAGAGTGCGTTAAGAAGGCTTTTGAAATATTTTAGATAATGAAAAGGTTTCTGTTTTCTGTTGTAGCTGGTTAGTTTATAAATGTTTGTTTTAGAATTCAGTCTGAACATGTTTTGTGTTTTCCAGTTTATGCCAAGGCCTTGAGTGGATGACGTCCAGAGCTGGACTCAGATAGCCTCTTCTTCTGCCATCTGTGGCCTAATTACCTGCACCACCACGGAGGTGGCACATCTTACCTGTACAGGCTTTTGTTTGATTTTTTTTTCTTTTTTAATTAAAAACAATGGGATGGCAGCATTGACGTTGACCTCCTTGAAACCGTTGTTGCAGTGGAGCTGGTGCGTCTCCTGACCAGATGAAACACGGAAACGCCTAGTTATGAAACGAGCAGTAGCTTTTACTGCAGAGGAGTATTATTTCAGAGGACTGTCACTATTTACACTACATACATATCATGTTGCATCACTCCATATCATAGCAGAGTATGTGGATACCCATATGTGGTGCAACTCTGTTTTATTTTCACCTCTGTGTGAGTTTGTCCATGTTAAGGACAAACAAAGGGATCACAGACAGTATTGTTAAAGCAGCTTTCATAGAAGCAGTGGTACTAAGTTCCAATGCACCTTCTTTTTTTTCTGGTCTCGTTCTCAGCACAGCTTTCGGTGTATGTTACAAATAATTTCAGTTTCATAAGCTACATTTGTATTCCACACACCTCAGAACTTACTGGTGCCATCTTGAAATGTGGTAAAGTACAAAATCCAATTTCTATTTTTAAAAAAAAAGAAAAAAGAAAAAAAATTGCTTAAATCTGTGTTATTCATCCAAGCAGGTGTCAATGCAGAGTGTTGGCATGCTTAATTTTCCTTGTGACTTTGGAATATATCAAACTAATCCTGCAATGTCATTTCAAATGCAAAGCTCAGTTTTAACAGTATTTTAAACATTTTCTAAATGATGCATTACGATTTGTTTTTCTCTATTGTCATGTTTTTATGTGCAGGTTAGCATCTAGGCTTGTTTTGTATCGACATGAAACCCAGCTCTGCTGCATTTGCGTTTTAATTTCCTGCAGCCATTTTGGCACCATACTCTTCTTGAAACATTTTGTACTTTGAGCAAAGGGATCAGTGAGTTGCTGTCAAACAGGTGCCACAAATTCATAGGAAGTTGTTACTCATACACTTTGGTGTTCAGTGGTTTAGTAGCATAAAGATCACCCTGGCTCATTTTGGCTGTCAGTTACAATAGATCCTCAGCCTTAACAGGAGGACCATGTCTCTAAACCAGACAAGTCTGCCTGTCATTTTTTCATTAACTTGGTATAAGAATTCCTTGAACTTACTATCAGATCTATGCACGTGTCACTTTGAAACCTTGTATAGTTCCTGCAAGTGTTAAAGTGACCACCATGGAGGAGATGCAAGATTTTCAGTAACTGAATTAAAATGACTTAAACCTGGAATCCACCTGTGTGGGAACACCTCTAGGTCTCTTCCATCATGTTCATTGTGACATTACTCTTTAAAAAAAAAACTGACAATTTCTAACCTTATGCTCCCAGGGCAAGGAATGGATCATAATACTGTGTGGTGACATTAAGTCTGGACCATGTACTGTATATTTTCATTAAAGGTTTGATTTGAACTGGCTTTCTTTTATCCATGTCAGTGTTTGAGTCAGATTCTACTTTATATTTAGCCTGTTGGGATAAAATTAAGGGGCTTTCTTAAGACAAGATTCATGCCACATTGTTGATACAAACATCAATTTATTAACATCTGCAAAATGTGGGACAATCAAACAAAGCACAGGAACTGATAAGACAACTCCAGCCACCTTCCACTGAACAAAAAGCTTTGATTTCTAAAAAGGATTTTCTGTATTATTTTTTCATTCTCTAACTGTACTATACATTCATTTTTCTGTTAAGCTTTTTAACAAGGTAATGAGCTAATAAACACTAGGAAGATACATTAAGGAATGGAGTTAACTGGGGGGAGTGGAGGAAAAAAAAAAAAAGACAAAACGCACAATGAAAACAGTTTAATAGTGAATGTTTGTCTAAGCTGCAACTCAGATGCCAGGAGTCTCCCCCCTCCCCGACTATGCCCTCCCATCCAAAAGGTAGAGAGAAGCGTTTGTTTAAAAGCTACCATAAAAACAGGTCTCAATAATAAAAAGGATTTTTTTAAAGGATTTGACCAAAAGGGAAAGAAGGAAAAAAAAAAAAAATCACAGTAACATTACTGTCACAAAAACAAGGATAGCACATACTGAAAAGAAGAGCTCTGTGCTCTTCAGCGAGTCATCTAGCCGTTTGTGGGCTCCTTTCGGTTCCACGTTGGATTAATAATTGTTCGTCTGTCAGTTGTTGCTGGTGTTTTCCGGACTCAGCTGTGTCATTCTGTTTGCAAGAAACCATGCTTGCTGCCTTTCTTCTTTGTTTGCTATAAATCCACATGAAAACCATCTACACAAGTCCCCCAAAAGGGTTTCTTTGGAAACGCATTGAGAGGAGCCCCTGTGTGTGCTGTTTGGGATTGGAGCTCAGGATTGGAAAAAAATACATTTAAAAGTCACATCTTGGAGAGTTAAGCGAAGGAGAATGATGTTGCCATGGGGCGTCTTCACAAAACGTCCACTACCTCACAGCACAATGCTCGCCGCCAACAACTAAAAAAAAAAAATGCCGTCAAACATGCATTACGTTTCTCTGGATGAGGCAGCAAAATCCAACAGATTAGAAATAAAAAATGAGTAAATGGAGCACGTAGGAGGAAAGATTTAGATATTCTTTTGTTTGGGGCAAATCCAGGATTTACACACAAAGAGCTCTGGGGCACCTGAAAGAGGAAAAGAAAACATGTTAGTAAATCATTTCTTAGGAAGGGGAGGGGACACAAAAAAACTGCTGGATTAGTAGTCCAACCTGTCCTCAGTGAAGCCGTCCATTTCCTCCTCATCATCCAACTCCATGTCCAGCTCGTTGTCGAGACAACAGCAGCCATAGCCACTCAGGACGCTGCACATATGAAAGATTATCTCTGATGAGGAGCTATAGTTTTACAAAAAAGCCTCAGGCTAATTTTACATATCGGATGACAATTATTCATTCAGACCAGTCATACCCTTCCTATCTAACTTATTAGCGATACGTAGGATTGTTGATGCTGACCTGACGGAGCGACATGTAAGGAATACAATCCTCTTCAGTTTCTTGTTATAAAAGAAATAGTTAAAGGACCAGAGGCTCCCTTCTTCACCAAAAGGGTCCGAGTCCAGATCAGGGTTGTAGCTGAGAAAAGAGGCAGAGATTAAAACGGATCCACATAATATTGAAGGGCAGGGGCAGAGGGGGGGGGGGCACTGCAGTATAAACAACCTGAACGCATACCTGTAAATGTCACAGCTCTGCAGGTTTATTTCCTGGTCGATGGCGTCCCACAGTTCAGGCCCCAGAGAGTTGAACTCCTCGCCCACAGCTGAGAACAAGCTGCTGTTTACCGCATTAGCGACCCAGTTGAGGCTGGGCTCTCGGCTGAACTCGTGAGCCCGTGCTGCGCTGAAGTCGTAGTCTGGCCTGAAGGATTCATTGAGCGTGGTGATGAGGTAGAAGAGAGTCTTTCTGCAGACCTTGTCACTCAGAGGGTTCTCCCCATCCTCACCACTCTTTCCCAGCCTGCACAAAAACAACAGGAGTTCCACATAAGCCAACCTTCATCCACTGGTACTGCATTAGACTGGACTGCGGTACTCACTGGGAAGGGCTGGTGGCGCTGGCGGACTGAGGGGGCGAAAGGGCCTCCAGGACATGGGGCTCCCCCTCTTGGCAGAACTGCTTGAACATGTGCTTATCATCTCCTGCCATCTTACAGGAGTAGCTCTCGATCCTACAAAACAAAGAAGTAAAAACCTAAATTTATGTGCTAAATGAAATGCATGAAAATATAATAAAACAAAGAGCCCAGCTGGGTAAAAATGTTGCACAGATCACTTAAAATTACCATTACAGACCATTAGATACAAATATACTCTCATGTAACAGATTACGGCCACTTTGGGTTATTTTAATGCGTTTATCGGCTTAATTTAAAACTAAATGACCCCCATCTCGTCCTATTACATCACACCGAATGCAACAAACAACTTCCCTCATAATCTCCTTGTTTCCTTAACTTTTTTTAAACGTTAGTGTTTTAAACCCGAAATAAAATGGAAAAAAAAAAAATAGAAATATTTATTTGGACCTGACAAGATTCAAGGATTTGGTGCATAAAAGTGGGCCTTGATACATGCATAGTTTATGAGGCATCTTTCCATTGTACGCCGTATCTACAGAGTCACTGCTAAAGGTCTCGTGTGTTCAGGTTTCTGGGTCAGACGCCACTGATACAGATATCTGCGAGGGGCAGACTGGTGTGCAGTTGTTTATTTTGTCCCCCGTATGCAAAGGTTAAACAAGATCATACGGTGGTGCATCTTGTGATAGACTATCAAAACCACTCTTGACTCTGACAGGCTAATTATAGTAACCTCAGAGGACAACATAGAGGAAATAGCAGCACTGGTATTTCTTACACCGCACAGCCGACCTGCCAACCAAACAGAGTAACCAGATGACTACAAGGACACACGATCCATGAAGATTAACAGCATACACACACTTTTTTTTAGAGATAAGCTATTCCTACACCATTAACTTACTAATGTGGAATACATTTTTAACAGTAAAACTAGCTGCATTTACTTTACGAAGCACTGCTCAACATTTAAGTCTTTTAATCATTTTCTGCACATTTGTAGAAAATACTGTGAATGTGTGCTTATTCTTAGCTACAGCTGTACTGCAATGATGAACTGCCTCACTAATCCACTAAGCAGCCTAAAAACCAGCAGCAACTCAGCTTTGTAATGTGTGTGTACATACACGCCAATATTGCTCTCCAAAATAACCACAAAGTGCTGCGAGAGGACATCGTGATCCGCGTCACTCTCGGTCACAACCATTACAAACAGCATAGTTCAGTTTCACCACCCACACATCCCCCTCTGCACTCCGACTGGGCAGCATAACTTCCCAGCCCACCGACTTTATGCAATAACACCGACACTGTATCTCTATCTTCAAGCTCAGCTGTAGGGTTTGCATAACCTGAAGCACATAGATATACCACAGCTTGCAAAAGCAATAACAAGTATGGTCAGTTATCTACACGCCTTCAGAATAGTTAACTTATCATGATATTGCATAACCTGCAGGTGGCCATTTGCTCTACTACCCTGATTGTGAGGGGAGTGGGTCATAGCTGCACCCTTCACACCTATCATACACTCAATTCCTTGTTCCTTGATCACATGCAAGTCAAGTGTTTTCTGGAACATTAAGCAAGTTTGACGCTGCTTGCAATTAATGCACAGTATTGTTGCAGAGGTGTTATTTTATAATCACAGAAAGTCAAGTATGCAATTGTTTAGCCTAAAACATGGCATTATGTAAAAGTCTAACAGTGTAGAAAAGTGGTCCTGAACAATGAAATCTGTCCTGAATTCAAAGACAATACTGATTTTGTGCAATTAATCTTTAAATGACAAGACTCCTGGACAGAATCTTCTCAACTGAAACAGAGGTGGTCTGTGTGCAATGCAAGGACGATAGCTGCAACCTGGTGTAGAGTTCACGTAAAGCGAAACTTTAGAAAACCACAGATCAAGTCTGCTTCGTCTCACACAACTCAGAAGATGACGGTCTGCCGTCATAAAATGACTACTATAGCATCACAGTGATATGCTACGTACCTGCCAAGGATGCGAGACTCTCCTGTTTCAACACACAGCCTGGAGCTGAAGGCTTCAAAGCTGGAGTTTTCCAACAGTTTCATGGCTGTCTGGAATGCAGAAAAGGTCGTCCATCATTATTATTATTAGTGAAAAGTTACATTTTGGATGATCACTTTGAGGACCCATCCTGTGATTTGCCTCCATACTTTGAGACCAAGCAGGAAAATAATGCTTGGCAAAGCAAAGATACTTAGCACTTAAACATGTTTTCAAGTAAGCAGAAAAAATCAAATAAAAAAAATCAACCATCAGACAAATAAATTGCTAGCAACGCAATTAATAAACAGTCACTGTAGCGCCCCGCGAGGACAGATTTAAGACCAAAACACCATTTCCTCTAACAGAAACAACTGCCCCTCCCCCACCTCGCTAAAACCAAAAGTGACAGTCTTCCTGGTTCACTACATCGATTTAGTTTACTTACCAACAAATGTTTTCACCGCAGACAGAAAGCAGTGGATTCACAAACCAAATCAGGCGGCTGTACCGTCAGAGAAATGACCTCTCTCACAAATTGGTTAACGAAGATTACCAATCCGCTGTTGTTGCCCTGCTAGCGCTAGCTGTTAGCTCCTCGCCAATTATTATTCAGTTGTCTTCAATTTGCACCTTAACTATTAATATGAACTTGAACTTAAGTATCTTTGGGGAGCACTCGGTCGAGAATGAGTTATTCTGAGGCCTTTTATTTTTATGCAGAAGCTGCTTTTCCCGATTAAATGCGATGAGATTAAATCCAAAGACTGCTGGCGACGGTCGGAGTCTATCTGCGGCGGCATCCCTTTCAACCTGATTTAACAAAGCAATCAAAATTTTCGGGATCAAGTCGCTCTTTTTTAAGCGACTCGATCAGAAAAGCAGCAAATTGCTAGCTAGCCTAATAATACAGAACTGGTTACTGTTTCTGCAATTCGTCAATTACTCGAACAACGGGTCTATTCTCATCAAAACAACGGAATCTACTGTACGAGGTAGCCCAACCCCCTTTCTTTATATACTCTCCGCTGACGTACCCGCCTAGTCTCCTCCAAGCCAAACGGTGATTGGTTTTTCCAAAATGTCAATATAAACTGCGCCTGTTGTGATTGGTTAAAGCATATCCGAGACCCACCTCAGGCTATGGAACTAGAAACTTCAACTGTTGTAAATACAAATCCAGAAATGGGTTAGTGTTATAAAAGGCTTTCAGGCCCTGACAGTCACATCACATCTCAGTATCAAAACAGACATTGGCTTACCAGTTACAGACAATTGTCTGTTGCCATATTTACTTTCTTTATCACAAATTTCCCAATTTTTATGCATTATTGTTTTCACAATTTTATCTATTGCAAAGTATTATATGCGTAAATACATTATCATGCATCATGGCCAATATGTTTCACTGGAATAAGGCATCAAATCCACATTTAAAAAAAGAAAACCACTTTATTGGCATAAATAAAAACTACAGACAGAACAAATTCATTGTAGCATAGCAGCTGTTATAACTTGATCAGGTCTTAGTAATATAGTCTGAAACATCTTTCAGACCTGTGGTCTTGTTGTCCAGGTATTCCAAAATAAAATTACCCCCATTATGCAGGGGATTTTCTGGGTGAGCCAGCAGCGAGAGCAGGATGTCATCCATCTGTAGAGCCTCACCTGTCTGAGGGTGACAGAGCCGTAGCTTCTGCAAATTGAAGGGGGATGGGGTCAATGTTAAAATAAACACCATTCTATTCATATTTTCTGGCTATATTAAAAAGAAATAAAGTGAAATTCAGAAAACAATTTAACAGAAACACGAGAATCAGTATGAATAAGGGGAAGGCAGATACAATTTTTTTTTTGTGTTTTTTGGGGTTTTTTTTTAAAGTGGAATAGCAAATTAAGCATCAATAAAAGAGAATTTAAAAATTCCCTCAAACTATTTGTGACTGAATCTTACATTTACAAACTCCAAATGACACAAAAACACTAGGAAAAAAATCTAGGACAATGCTTAAGAAATTCTTTAAGAATACATAGACGAGTTATAAAGGAGACGTAGATAAAGAAAATGGAAGCAAAGGCCTGTACTACGAAGCTGGATTTTCTCTTATCAAGGTAACTTTGGGGATAATCCTGGGTTTTCCGTACTAGACACTGGCAAACTTCTTACTGGGATGTATCACCACAACAACATGTGCTGAATGGCTAATCTGCTCCGGAGCAGGTTATGTTCTGGATAAAAGATCAATGAGAATAAAATCCCCACCTCCTGACCAATCAGCTGGCCTGCATGGATTTTAGAAGAAGTGCTTGGGAGAGTAAAAGTCTTTATGGAAAGATGCCATCCTTTTTTAAGGAAAAAATAAAACCTTGTCACGGACTGCTTTGAAATATGTTTTGTATGTGTTCTTGACTTATTCCCAAGTCTGTTTAGCTCCACAAGGGTTACATCTGAAATACTTAACAATAATGCTCACATGTGGCAGAAATGCAGAACCATGAATTTATGGAATGCATAACTACTGGGGATGTCACAGAATAAATATTTCAACACAAACACGGGGGTGCTGAGCCTCTAAAGAAGTCACTGGAAACTAGAAGCACTCAGAGAGTTCAAACCCCTGCCAAGACATTTATATTTTTTTCCTAATGACTCTGGGCATTAATATTAAATTAGAAGCTCTGATGGCAAAATTATCGCTATCTCACAATAGAAAAGAATCCTTTAAAAAATTTGCTCATTTACAGAGTCGACAATTTCCTGCCAGCATTCCTCTCTGGCTTTTGCTGCAGCAACCGTGTTGCTTTTGCCCTCGATGATGTGTTTAAATTCTTCATATCTCTGAAGAACAACTGTCTGCTCCTCCATGGTGAAGTACACTGCTCTGCAGGGTTTCCCCATGTTGATTGGTCAGACGCTACAGACACCACCCTTTCTAAATGGGAAAACCCTGGGCTGAATTACCGAGTTAATAACCAGCTTCATAGTACCGCTTATCCAGATCCTGAATGTCTGGGTAAGTCAACCCAGATAATGCAGAGATATCCGGGGAATGTTTATTATGCTTCGTAGAACAGGCCTCAGATCACCTTTTGTACTGGGTAAATGTGTAACATTTACAATTATCAGTAACTCTTCTTTTACCTTTGCTGTTAGTACATTATTGTTATTCTTGAGGCTGGCTAGTGAGGCTGCATAATCCACCACTTTTCCTACACTCCACTTGGAAGAGAAGAACATGGGCTGGCTGCGGTCTTTGGCTTCTTTAGGAAGGTAAACTTGAAAATAGGTTCTTTCAGTCTGAAAACAAACAAACAAACAACAATCAGCGACAGGTGACTAATTGACTGATTAAAGGATTATATGCAACATGTAATAATGTGAATACAAGATGCCGTGACTATGGTAAAGTTTCAAATTAGAAACCACAGAAGCTTGAATATCACCTGTGGCAGTCCCTTGTCCCCTGCAGCATGCAGCTTCAGTTTCATCAGTGCTACCTTGGCTGCAGTGGCTGCATTCTTTGCCCCTCGGCGCCCTTTGCTTTTGGATCCATCCTTTGACTCTGAGCAGTCAGAGCAGTCATAAAAAATGAATTCAAATATAAGCAGATTAAAACTACAAAATATGCATTGGTTATGCAAGGTGATAATTTAGTTTAATACTGAGCCCATGTGGACAAAGGAGGAATGACAGAAACACTGTGTGTACTGACCTACTATCTTCTGCACCAGCTCTTTGGTGGCTGCCATTCGAGGCTTTTGGACCTCCAACTTCTCACACTTGTGATCATCTTGATGACGATGACTATAAAGAAAAAGCATGTCTGTTTCAGCATTGAAACACTTGTATGGCTCTGTTTGAAGCCCACATTAGCACAACCCAGCTCAAACAAGTTGTTCTGCATTATAAAACAGTAGGTAAATAAATAAATGAATCAAATTGAATAAAATAATTAGGTAAACCTACGCCAAACAGAAGTGTTTTTCACACTGTGGACATATAACGGGAAGAAGCTCTTTTCCTTTGCAGTCCTCAAATGAGCATGGATAACTTGTACTGCCACCTGCTGTCCTGGATTCCCTTTTAACTGGCTCCTGAAACAAAAGGTAAAAGGATCCTATGAATAAAAGAACAGTCAGTATCTTGATCTGCATTTGAGGAAATGTATCAGTAGCTGTTCTAATCTTATCAAAGACAAACATGCAGTACACTACGGCCTACCTCTGAACATGAGTGAGCCTCCCTGCTTCTGTGCTCAAGACTGTTGGAGACAGAGGAAAACAAAGTCCATTAAAAAGGACAAAACAAACATTCCTGTAATTATCATATATGAAAAGTTTCAAACTTGGGTCACTGTACATACTTTCTTACATGTGCAATTTCAAAGATGACAAATTTAAGAACAAACGTGCCACTATTCTAAATGTTCATTTTTAATGATTTGACATTAAAATATCAGGAAAAAGTGAAAACAATCAACCAGTAAAATCTGATGTGTTCATGTATTGATTGAGGTTTTAAATAAGATGTACCAAATACTCTAGCATGGAGTTCACAGTCTGAACATGTCATCCTAGTTTAAAACTTACCAGTAAACACCACTGCAGGAATCACAAACAAATGGAAGAAAATCTAAATGAGAAATGTAGAGAACAAATTAAAGCTGGTTATTGTCAGAACAGGGACCAGACACCAACAAAGTACACTGTCTGTAAAAATTCCCATTAAGGTTTCAGTCGCATCAGCTGAGCTCCACTATTTCAGAAGTCTATTCCTTCACTTGTAATGTTTACCGTTACTTCCAAACTAGTACGCTAGCTTAGTCAAAGTCAAGACTGCATTTCTCCATAATAAATATTTTGTTAGCCTCACAGTAAACTTGCCTAAGTCACAATTTGGCCAGGTTTTGATACACGCCTAACTCTACTCTTTTAACACTGATGATTCACTGCGCATCATTTACTATAAAACCGTGAGGCAATTGTACTATTAGGCTATCAATTTGTAGTTTTATTAGATACAATGAAATCTCACTGACTGTTTGTTTCTCATACAGCAGCTCGTGTAGTTAGCGGTTAGCTTACTTGCTAATGTAGTGTGCTATCAAAGCTAATGAGCGCTAAATCCGAAGCTAGCCACCCTGAAGACATATCAATCGGGTTTCAATTAAAGAAAGTAGACATGATTACGTCACGATTTCATATCATTATTTGTTATTATTCATATGAAACTGTAACGGACCTTTCAGATTGCAGGAATCAACCTGACAATGTTTCCCAATATCTATTTCAGCCATTTGCCAGCTATGTGTCTGCCGAGTGCCGATGTCAACACGAACTTTGACCCCAACTGTGAAATCACGTGACACCGTTTTTTTTCTTTTAATTTTTTACTTTTAACTTTCAATTTATTCTTTGTTATTCTTGTAAGTTTGTGACAGAATGGGATTTTCTTTGTAGATTAAAGTTAAATAACTTTTTTTTATATACATAGCTCTGACTTTCCATGTTTTTGTCTGTCTTTGTTGGATACAGAGCGATGAGTAAAACGCATTGATTGTAAATATAGGTAGATCGAAAGCTCTGGTTGGATTAGATAGAGTGACACTGAGAGCGGTACCATTATTCGTCAAAGGATAAAAATTAAAAAAAATTCTGTCTTGAACAAAGTTAGAGAGTAGGGAGGCCCAGGTGAAAGAGCTACGCAGGGCGTCAGGTATCAAGACGTCACATGTCATGTTGAAAGGTGTGGTGAAAGGTGCGCTCAATGGCTGGTTTGAATTGAAAGCACAAAGCCGTCGAGCTGGAAAATCTGCAACACACCTGCCTGTTAAGTTGTCCTTGCAGTCGAGAGACTGAGTTTTAATTATTAACTTATTAATTATCAAATTGATTTACTTCTATAGCTTCTAAAATGAGTAAAATCTCGAAGCTGTTTAAGGGAAGCTCCAGCTCGTCAAGCTCGTCAAAGTCCAAACACCACCGATCGCGGGGAGGACCATCTCCCCAGGAGGCCATTCACAGACTCCGGGAAACAGAGGAAATGCTAACAAAGAAGCAAGAGTACTTGGAAAAGAGGATTGAACAAGAAATAACGATAGCCAAGAAGCATGGCACAAAAAACAAGAGAGGTATGTCTGTAAAGTTGGTGCACCTGCTGTAGAGAGAAGGCTTAGTATAGGAACACATTCCTGCAGTCTTCGGACAAGAACTTGCAGCCGTGTCAGTTTGACGCTTTAAACTGTTCAGAGGCTTTCAGGAGTTCTTGTCTTTGGTTATTTCCTTTTGATTTGACATTTATATCGTTATTGCTTGTCATATAAGTAATATATAAACCTAGCAGAAGGCTTTAAATCTTTTATTCTGTAATCACAAATCCAAATTGCTTTAGAGGAGTGAACATACCCTTATTGGTTTCTTTGCTGAAATGAACTACATTTCTGTTTGTCATTTTGTTGTTAAAGAAAAAACAGCAATATCAACCTGGAGGCAGTTGTGCTTTTAACCTACTTTAGAGGACCCAGCAGGTAGAAGAAGACTGAATATAGCTTTAGACTCATGTAAACAATGTCCTATAAGGTTTCCTGCCATACATAAGAAAAAAAATCCTAACAATTAACCATGGTGTGTAGATAACGTATAGCACTACTCTGTGTGAGATGTTTTCTTAGCTGCATTGCTTGGTGAATCACCTCAGACTAAAAATAAACCAAGGCATGTAAAGGGAGGAACTGTGTATTTTACACTTCTTGGCCAGATGAAATAACTGGATTAAATGATCAAA
Source organism: Atherinosoma microstoma (assembly GCA_037177055.1). NCBI lineage: Eukaryota > Metazoa > Chordata > Actinopteri > Atheriniformes > Atherinidae > Atherinosoma > Atherinosoma microstoma. Next base: position 9,706,386 of record JBBBVU010000019.1, read on the forward strand.
AAGACCTGCAAACAAGTGACTTGTACAACCTCTCTGCACCAAGCTGCCCTCCAGGCCCTGAAGAGGAAGAAGCGCTTGGAGCAGCAGTTGACCCAGATCGATGGCACGCTCTCTACCATTGAGTTTCAGAGAGAGGCTCTGGAGAACTCGCATACCAACACGGAGGTCTTGAAGAACATGGGCTTTGCTGCCAAGGCCATGAAGCAGGTCCACCAGAACATGTAAGAAACTGTTCACACTATACAGATGTTTTTGATACTTCATTGTAAAGACTCCCAACATATTTTACCTGTGAAAGAGCTTCTATTGTTTGTGTTTCCGACAGTTTCTCATCATCTTGTTTATTTAATCTTGACTAAAATGAGGGGCCTGATATAAAAGTTTCAACTTGTTTTTCCATGTTAAATTGGTTGTGTCTCTCTTCTCTTCTCACTTTTAGGGACATTGACAAGATAGATGATCTGATGCAGGATATCACAGAGCAGCAGGACGTGGCTCAAGAGATCAGCGACGCCATCTCCAGACCTTATGGCGAGACATTCGACGAGGTTGCTGACTTTATATATTCAAGCAGCTTTTTGTTTTTTTTTCTTCTTGTCTTTTTCTCTGTTTTTTTTCTTGGTTTTTTTCTCCCATGTGGCCAAGATTTGGACAAATTCTTTCCACTTCCTGTGTGTCAGACTAATTTGTTTAGTTTTTTTTCTATAAGGATGAGCTGTTGGCGGAACTTGAGGAACTGGAGCAGGAGGAGATGGAGAACAGCATGAAGAGCATGGGTGGACTTCCCACCGTTCCCAACTCCAAACTGCCTTCATCTCGACCCAGTCATCGTGCGAGTGAGTCTATTAAACAGCATTGATATGAAACATTTCTGTACAAGGTATAAGCAGTTTAACAAATTGTTTTTTTTTTTTGTTTAGATAAATGTGAGAAAGTGGTGAGAACAAACAGTAGATAATAATTCATAGATCCAATATTTTAAATTGATAAAAAGAAAAACTTATGAAGAA
>JBBBVU010000019.1:9709947-9726629 GCA_037177055.1 Atherinosoma microstoma
ATTAACAATATAATGTCATGTCATGGTAAACATCATCCAAAGCTTAAAGATGTATAAATATGTTTGAGGATTTTTTTAAAATTCAGAAGTAACTTGATTTATCAAGAAGTTTCAAACTCTCATGACTTCTTTTTCCAAAAAGCTGGCCACAGCCATGACAGTTCGCAAATTGCCAAATGGAGTTACAATGATGCATCAAAAGAGGATGATGCATCACATAAGACACTATATAAACACATAGAACTGTATCTAATAAAGATTATCTAAGTAAAACTAATGGAAAGGGTTAAAATCATAACAAAGACACTTGCAGCACTTAAATATTCCTTTATTGCTGCTGCAGTCCACACTTCTAATATATTAAACACTATGTCTCATTCAAGCAGTCGGTCTGAATCTTGTAACTTCTTTTGTGTCAGAATGGTAATTTTGCAACCAAATATTGTACAAAGTATAATAACACTGGCCTTGTTAGCATCCAAACACGTCCTTTAATGAAGTGAAAACAATGTAGCCCAAACTGTTTGAATATAAAAAACTGGCATAAAAACTTGATGAATATGCTAAATGTTTTTAGATTAAAGCTATTGTGCACTAACTTTGAAATTTGTTGCCTCCCTGATGTTAGCTGGAGATGCATGTGGACCTGAGGAAGAAGCCAAAAAGATGGCAGCCGCAGCCCAAGTGGTCAACCATCTGACTGATATCCGTCTGGTGGTGCTGGGCTGGAGGTGGCCAGGGAAGAGCTTGACAGGAAACACCATCCTAGGCAAGGAGGAGTTTCACTTGGAACGAGCGGCAGAGTTCTGCGTCAAGAGGCAGGCGGATGTGAATGAGCGGCAGGTGACTGTGGTGGATACTCCAGGCTGGTTTTCTACCCAGGATACACCAGACTCCTACAAACAGGAGCTAGTCAGAGGCGCCTCTCTTTGCCCTCCAGGTCCTCATGCCTTCCTGTTGGTTATTCCTGTTGGCATGTTCACAGATGTGGACCGTGCACGCATCGAGGAGCATGTGAGCCTCTTTGGGGAGCATGTTTGGAAGCACACAATTGTGGTGTTCACCTGGGCAGATGTGTTAAGGACCATTTCCATTCAGCGGTATATACGGAGGGAAGGCAAAGAACTGCAGTGGGTGCTGGAGAAATGTAAGAAAAGGTACTTTGTTATCAACAACTCCATTCCACTATTTGAGGAGAACCCCCAGGTGGAACGCTTACTGGAGAAGGTGGAGAAGATGGTGGCAGAAGAAGGGGGCCATTACAATCCAGAGGTGGAGAAGAAATCATTGGATGAGAACAAGAACGCTGCCACAGAGGTTCGGGACCTGGGGGCCCGGCCCAAACAGAACTCTGGACTGGATCTTTCTAAAACCATGGAGGTGGAGTCTCTTTCCAGTGAGTGATGAGTTTATGTTAACTTTTGAGACAGTAAGGGGCATTTTTGTCAATTAAATATCCTGTATTATTAATTACAGACATTTAAACCGCTGTAATCAATATTTTTCTTATAAAAACAATGATTTGCTTAAATGTGAAAGGAGTGACCACAGAGATTTAATCACATAAATCTGCTGTTTTCTTCAACTTTATGCTGCTGTATAGCCACTTTTATAGGCTTGTGTACTTATGATGTACTGGTAAGTAATTTTACTGTTTGGATCACACTCATCATCATTGTATTCATCAGTTGGCCAAATACACAGCATAGTCCAACCATCTTGAGCCACACCATTTTTCTTTACATTTTGCTTCCAAGGAGCCAGACTTACTTGTAGTATTTAATGTGGTCTGAGCAATAGTTCTTCAGGCTTTGACAGTTTACCTTTCAGCATTTCTCTATTTGTATCCATTCATTTTCAGTTCAGTCCTTTCACGTGACCATTTTCAGAGGAATGTGACTTCTTTTCTTTTGTTAAGCCACTTAAAAGTCACCTAGGAATCTTTCATGTATAAAAAAGGCGCCTAATTCAAGGGATGAACCAGTGTTTCTACACATAACAGACAAACTGCTGAAGAACCTGTTTTAAATTGTATCTTAAGGCACTTTGTTACAAGCACCGTGTTACAAAAACTCATCATTTGTTCCCATTTCTTCAGTTGCATCTACAAAAAAATGCCAAAGATAACACAGGCTGACAAACATAAAACAGTAATTTTGCTCCAACAATGTGATTAAAAAAGACCCTTCTGGACACAAATATTACATTGAATCTCTGCTCCTGTTTTCCTGGATATACAGTACCAGTCAAAAGTGTGTCCAAACCTTTGACTGGTCCTGTATATATAGAAGTGGTGTGGCTCAAGACTTGCACTGAATTGCATAACTCCAAAGGAGAATGAGGAAAACTGCAGATTCATATGATTTTCTTTGGTTTCATCACATCGAGGTTTTCACATGACACACTCTATTAATCTGTGTTTTTAGAACGCTTATATCTGCTTCAAGGATGTAACATGGAGACCTTTTGAGGCATTTGCACTCATCAGCTTTGTTTTAATGTGATCACTGATTACTGGTTTAAATGTTTCTTAGATTGAACCAGTGATTACACACCATGTATCTCAGCATCTGACATTCCTGAACTTGTAACTTCCTGGAATGTCGCACTAGCATATCAACATGGATGAAATCTAAGCTTGTTTGCACGTAAACTAGAGTCTTGTTATAACCTTTTAATGCATTGTGTGTTTGTTCCAGATTAATGAAATGCTCTTGGCTGATGGACCATCATATGATGACAGAGCTGCTTATTTAACAAGAGAGAAAATGGTAAAAAAAACAAACAAAACTGAAATGTTACTGAATGTATAGAGCAGTGTGGCTTTTACCATATTTATTGTAATTATCAGATATGTTACTGTGTTCATTCTTGATGTTATGCATCATAAGTTTTTTCAACACCATGCTGCCCAAAGGTTTTTATTTGACCATGTTATACAGTAAAGATATTTGGATGAGTTTAGTCATTTATAGTTGAATTTGTGTGATGGAGAAGAGGTTTTTACTCTAAAACAAAAATCAACAAGCTTTTACATAGAAGGTAGCTGCCATTACTTTAAACACAACACTCCTAAGTTGGTGATGCCAACAGCAGAACTGCACTATATTGTCAGTTATTTTCTGCCGTTGACTGTTGAGGGAATTGATTTATGAACAATTTCCTTTCGTTGTGACCAAACTGTTAATGTTTTTCTCTTGTGTCCATTACTCTATGTTATTGTAAAATAGAGCAGTTATTGTTTTTTCTTGGTTTTGCATGTTAAAGCAGCTTTTTTGTTTGCTTTAAACATATCTTGGGGATTTTTTTATATTCATTGGTGGCATAGGGTTACAGTTAAGGAAAAAATATGTTACTTCTTATCCAGAAAAAAACGTCAAATATTCACTATTCAAAATATGCAATTGTTAGTTTGTGTTGGTTTTCTTTTTCGGTGTCATACATGTAAATTAAATATCTATGGGTTTATAACAAAATTAGTTATATAAAGATGTCCCATTTGACTGTTCAAGATTATGATGAATTTATGATGTTTCAGAAACCAGTTTTATGATCACTTGAGTCCTCATACAGGTTTATTTGTATAGAAAGACTGCTTGAGATAAACCATGTTGTTTGTTGGGGAGGGCTGATGTATAATCCATTACCAGGTAAATAGATGCACATACAAGCCTGCTTCAAATTACATTGAAAGAGACACCACTAAAATCTACAGTACATGCAGCACACAGATAGGTCATAAACAAATGTCCACTGAGTTATAACTGACAAAAATATATTTGTATAGCATCTTGTAAAAGATATACAAGATGCATTCTTTTTAAACATATGAAATATTAAAGTACACAGATATTCCATGAAAGAAAGGTAGCTGAGGTGTTAGTATAGAAGTCTCAGAAAGGTTAGCCTTTCTTTACTGCAAGTCAAACTCTTCAGTTTGAACCACAACTACTTTCTTGCAATTTAAAGTCAGCATTGAGCACTACTTTGTCTACATTTATGCACATCCTTAAACTGAGAGTAGAGGGGCCGGTGTTTGAAATCCACGTTATTGTCCTGTTTCTGATTCCATTTTTGGAGAATTCATGTGATGCTCTGCACATCTGCTTCCAGATGTGCAGAGCGTCACATAACCTTTTGTGTAGGAACATGAATTATGGTGCCAGGCTGAGCCGCGTGGTCCTGGTTCCTGAATATTCTTCCCTGATACAAATCACAGTAGCTGAGATGGTAACAAATTTGAAACGTCTGAAGATGTAATGGGCAACCTGGATACACTAGGGTCAGGTCCAGACTCTGGCTGACTTCCTGCAGGACTTTTTCTGTAGCTACTTCTCTGCTCCTTTGGTTGTGTGCTTTACAGCTATTTTTTTTTTTACTGTAGCTTTCCCTTCCACCATATTCAGATGATTACTGGAGGTGTTCACTAAGGATTGTTATTATTCTGTATACACATTTCCACACTGGTCTCCCAGTCTCTGTCATAGAGAATGGGGAAAAAAACAAAAACAAAACATCCCCACAGCATGATGCTGCTTTCATCATGTGGACTGGTATGGTGATGCTTAGTTCCCTCTTCATACTGTTGAGCAGGTTTTTGCTTTTATGGCCTGAAAGTTATGACTGTTATCTGTCTGGTCACTCTACCATAAAGACCTAACTCATGGAGACGGTACTGTTGCTTGTCCACAAGATTTTTTCCATTTCCACGAAGGTACTCTGTCTCATTCACAGCATTTGTTGGCTGGTTGGAAAACTGTAAGCTCAAGACTCTTCATTCATGGCTATCCAGTTCTTCTGCCTGTTCTAAAAGTCTGTGCTCACAAACTTCTTAAAAATGCAAGTGAATGCCATCTAAATGATGTTCAGTGAATTTCATTAGGTAGAGATAAGTTTCAATCTAGTTGTAGAAGTAGCTCAATGACCACTGATAAAAGTAAGACTCAATAAATTTAAGTTCTAAGTGTCATAACAAAAGTGGACATAATCAGGTGATTAATTAGTTAATAGTGGTCTCTTCTGACAGGAGGTGTTCTGAACAAACCCTGCTGACCTCCAGGTCAGTCATGTGGTTGAAATATATGCAAACAATGGTTATTTACAGGTTTTATTATGGTTGGTAGGATCAGCAAATTTGTTTGCTTTGACCATTTTGCTACCAACAACATAACTTTGGTCATGACTCAGTTTTACTCCCCGTGATGCCACAGTTCAAGTTACCCTGATGTAAACTGGGTAAAAGCTGAGCAGCTGTGAGTTCCAGAGCTGGAAATCTTTCCCATCCATCTGTCACTAAGTCTTCGCCCCTTAACAGCTAAGGCTGCTGGTTTTCATTCTCTCCATGAGATCTGATCAGGGTTGTTTTTTTTGTGTGTTTTTTTTAATTTGATGTGACCAAGACCAAAATAGCTGGATGGAGAACCCACAAAGCCCCGAGAGCCAGAGTATAAAACACACCATGTATCGTAGGAATGCTCCATATACTAATACTAATGTCAAGTTTTTCAAGCTCAGGTGTGTAGATATGCACCATGACTGTTTAACTCAGTTTGGTACAATGCCAGCATATTTGTTCCTGAAATGTGAGATGGAAACAGATCTGCTGTAAATTCAGTGTGTACAGGTCCCCGAGGGCTCATCATTGCTGACATTTCATTTTAGAAGCTGGAAGGTAACCCTAAATCTTCACACTTACAAACATTGCTACTGATGTAAGCCGCCAATATAAAAGGGAAAACTGAAAAAAAGAAACATATGCCTAATGTATAAATATAGGATAATGACGAAAACTGCTGTGAGGCACGTAATATAATATAACCCACATTTGTTACAGTGTTTCCTAATGACCCTGTTTGCTCCTTTGATGCATGTGAATCAAGTTTCTCCTTAGACGTTCATGAAGAAAGAAGAGTCATATCTGTGTACTCCTGAAATATATCCTGCTGACCGACACAGTTAAGACCGACTTAAGAATAAAAAGCCTTTGTTTTTATAATTGCACTGTCTTTCTTGTGGGTTTTCGTCTAATAAATGTATCTTTTTTTGATCAGTTGTAAATCTGCTGCTTGTTAAGTATGTGATGAATAAAGACCTGTTTAGAGGATTTTGGCAACGAAATGTGTTTCTTTTATTTGATAGATTTTGTGAAGCTTCCGCAGCTAACTTTCATAGATAAAAAGATAACTTTGTTAAAATCAGGGAAATTGAGTAAGATATGTTAAATACCATAAATATACGGTTGAAAGTATTTCAAATTTAAGTTAAATAGAAAATCAAAGGTACAATACACCACAGATGGATGAGTAGAATCTAAATACTACACAGGCGGTGTTAATACACAATATGTTTAAGAACACCCCAATTTTCCCCTATTTTGAAGTGAAATTCATGTAGTTTAAGTCCAATAAGTAGCTTAAGATGGTAAAGATGTTAAAAAAAAGTGAGGTTACCCCAAACTGATAAAAATGTTAAATACAGTATTACAGAAAAAGGGCCTTTTAAAGGAACAAGAAATGGTTAACAACTTAATAAAAGTGGATCAAGCCTTGAAAGGTTGTGCTACTAGTTTTCTGTAGGTGTCCTAACTTTTCTTTAATAACTAGGCTAACCCTTTCATCTGCATACAAGCAGTGTTGGAATACCCTGTGGTACCATACCATTGGGAACATTATCTGAATGCTGAGCAGAAATTAGTGTGTTGCACTAAAATTGAAAAGAAAAAGGCAATTGACAATTTAAGAAAGACAGACCATCACAGCACATCAATGTGTGGGTTTGTCCTACAGAGAAGTTGCCAAGAAAGGCTTGGTGTCAGTGAGTATAGCCTCCTTCACCATCAAAAGGCACTCCAAAGCTAGAGTCAAAACTTTGATAAGTCAAAAGTTTAGAAAACATTTTGTTACATTCCAGGTTTTCTGTTAACTTCATTATTTATTTCGTTTGTGGCTTTATTTCAGATTACAATGAGATTTTGAACTGCCTAAATGTCAATTAAAAAAAAAGAAAAGAAAGAAATTGAAAGCCAGTGTCAGACTTTGTTATCACAGAAACTGTTAGGCTGATGCACTGGCAGCATTTATTTGGAGTAAACAAAAAAATATACAAAAAGGAGATAATATACTATTTTTCAAGTTCATAAATGTTCTAAATAGTCATGAAAACGGTTTTAATGCTCCTGAAATAGTCTTGGAAAAACTACAAATGTACAGAAACCCTGGTTTTGTTGTCATGCATAATGAAAACAGACAACAAAGACATATATATATAAGAAACATTTATTGACTAACTGCAACCTCAATAATCACATCAGTAAGAAAGAAAATGACAAACTACTGTCATGAAGTATTTTATGTGTTCATTCTAAATCATGAACTTGTGAAGGGAAAAGATGCTGGTGAAGCTGCAGCAACTTCAATATGCAGACACTCATTTAGCCACTAGATGGAATTAAAACACCAAGTCACTGGGACTGTGTTTCATATCATCAGTATGATTCACAGCACCGCTATGACCTTGCCTACATTAGATTCATTAACTTGATTTGGGGTGTGTAACAGCAGGCTGTCAAGTTATTAAACACTTTTTGTTGTTCTTCAGGGATGGCTTGTGTTTGCATCATTTCTTTGCATTTCTTGCATTGTTCTCATGCTAATGTCTGAAAACACTTCCTCAATTAGTAGTATGGTCCTCCTTTAACTTCCATTATGACATTTTCACTCCCACCTTGCTGCATTTGACTCTATCTCCCATCTGTTTTTTTTGCTTACTAAGCTTTACTGCATAAAGCTCAGCTTTCCCAGTCTGTCAGAATCCTTTCAACTATGTACTTATATTGAGATTTTACATAACACATGATTTATCATTTTTCACAGCCATGCTCCCTTTCAAGACCATTTAAAAAATGTAAATTGCATTGTTTTTTTTTTTTTTTATCAAACCAAGGGAGGATGACATTGTCATGGTCACACTGAGCAACTAAGATCTGGTGTTATTGTGGGTGCATGCATTTTTAATCATTTATGGGTATCTCATTGTTTCTCCGCTGTAGGCATGCTCTGCATGCATAAATGATAATTAATGGAGGAAACTCAAAGTGGTTATTTGTATGCCCGGAACCCAATGAACATTTAAAAAAAGGATGTTATTTTGTGTAGGAGCACCATGAATGCAAACTTACACAACTGTTTTAACAACATTGTTTATTTCAAATATAATCAAAACAACAGTAGTTACAGAAATTACAGACAGCTATGATACTGAGTGATTTTGAGTTGTTGTATTGTGTGTATGAGATGTTATGGAGAGATAAGACATGATTACACTTGGCAACCCCCCCACCCCTGTAATTCTTTATCTTGCTTCTGCAATCGTTGCTGAATCTGTGGTTTAACATCATTTTATTCAAATAATACAAGAGTAAATAACAGCACACAGCATCAGTTACCGATCTCAACCTAAAATAAGATCCTAAAAGAGGGAGTGAAAATCACTAGCTGAGTCCAAGCAGAAGAGTGAAGACTTTACTGCTAGACAACCTATTGTCTCTGTGATCAAAGTGATGTGTGTTAAAATAAACGAATTCAACCACTCTTTCAAAGTGCTCTAAGACTGGCAATAAAAAACACTTGCAGTTTCAGGTGGCAGTGTAAAACAAGCAGAAGTTCCAAGCAGCTGCAAAGAGCATATCTCCAGAGGGATGCCGATGACAGCATTCAAATGTATTTGTGGGCATGGAAAGTTTGTTAAGCTAAAATGTTTCTTCTCCTCTGTACACAGTTTAAATACTGTAAAGCAAAGGACTCAATAAGAGCAGGGGTTTGTAATCAATGGTTGACACCAAATGAGACCAATGTAGTTACGAACAATGGAGTTACGGTTGTTTTAAACAGCCATTGTGTTTTAAACTTAGTGTAATACATGATGTGTACCTTTGGGAATGTGCGGTATTATTTAAAAGATGAGAAAATACAACAAAATGAACTTATCAGCTGTTCACTAAACCCCACCCTTTAGTTACACTTAGTAGAACTTTTTTTTATGTTCAGTTAGCCAAGTAAGCTAATGCTAGCTTGATAAATAAGTTAGAAATGCTTTCCTAGTTGACTTTGTATTGTTTATATGTGATTTGTTTCAGAACAAAAGTCTTGTCAAAGGGGTCGAGGGCTATTTTCAACTTTCTGGCATAAGAAAAGCTTTTGGTATGAGAATTAGTTATCAATTTTCCTTTATGGATTTCTGATCACAGAAGTGAAAACTGGATCCTACTACAATAAGAAAACTGACCTAGACTTCCTGCTACTCTCCTAATATGTCAAGTTTCTCCTCATTGGCCAACTTTTGGAAATCTGTTCAGGATCAGCACCCAGATCTTGTAAGCACTTGTATACTTTTACCTTAAAATTAGGGTGTTTAAACACTCCCCAAACACATTAAAAAATGGCTAACATTAGCTTAAACTAAAAAACTAAAACTAAAAGTTAGATGGGCTTGCTTCTACACAATACTATTAATATAAACTATGGTTTTCGGTGCTTGGTTACATTTGTTAAGCAAGGGATAAAGTAACTTTTTAGAGTAGGGGTTTAGCAAATACCCAGCTGTTATCCCCGATATATCATAAAATCACTGTTCACTACATCTGTGACAGTTTTATAGGACACTAAAATGGTTGCAGAAACTATCATAACAATGAATCAGTATAGCTACCTCTAATGGCTTCTGAGGAGTGAGGTGTGGAGGCTGTGGGGGAAACTGAGGTGCATATTGGAAAATATATCCATCTCACATACTGATTAGTCTTTGGTCTCAATGTGATGGTAACGAGGTGTGAATAAAAATACATTTCAAATGATTGCTATTATCCTTTTTCAATATACCGAACAGAAGTAATATTGCACTTTTATGCTTTAGTATAATACCAGGATATCGATTTAGCCTGTCTACCGTAAGTCTACAATCATTGGTGTAAAACAAGATCTCGTCAACAGCAGAAATGAGTGTTTGGGTTGTGTATTGATCTATGACAGCAACCAAATGGAACAATATTCACATTTAAGTAAAAAAGTAGAGAAAAAAGGCCACTCAAAAAATAAAAAGTTTCTCAGTACTATCGCAGCTGTACTACAAATATTTGCCATGAGTTACCTGAATCTGCAAATGTTTTGGCATGAATTGGTATATACACGTTGACATGGAGGAACCATCTGTTAAACTTGGACATGGATCTGGCTATGCTTGGGCTACATGACAGAAAAAGCATACCACACTGTAAAATTGATAAAAGATCCAATCAGACCAGTGTGTTTTCAGGCTCACACAAACTGTATCCAGATAGCTCTGATTATATTCAATAATAGTCAACTGTGCAGAGCCAGCTCAAACATTATGCACCCAGAAAGCGAGTGGATATCCCATCACTACTCTAAACTGGTCTTCTGTATTCACACACGAGTCACTTACACTTCAGAAAATATATTCACACTCACAAGCGCCTGTCTTGTAATTTTGCATTAGTACCACATGTAAAAAAAAAGAAAAAAAATAGAAAAGAAAATGTGCATGGAAAAATCTGTGCAAACTCTAGTCGGGGACAAAATGGCACGGCAGAAATTAAACCAAAGAAATGAAGACATACAAAAAAAAGGACAGAGTGTTCCCATCACCCTTTAAAAAAGAAGACAAAAAAAATGATTACATTTCATTTTCAGAAAAAGGAAATCATCCAAATATCACAAAGTAATTTAAGAGCGATGCTAAGGGTTCAGAGCTTTTCTCCAAGCTGCGATTGATCGCGGTGACAGAAGTTCAGCTCACGTCATATGGAAACAGCTGCAGCCTCTCTGTGCAGAGCGGGCTGTGGAAAAGTCAATTGCGCCTGCGATGGTATTGAAAAGCAATACCGACGGTCTGTACAGATAAATGTGCCAACCCCTGTGAACCAACATACTGAAAGAAAGAGGAAAACAAGTAAAAATCTGATGGCTACACAAAGGCCTATTCTGTATAACCCCACCAACAATAAAGCAAAAAACTTCTTTTCAGATACTCTGTATTGGTTCTGAAAATATATATTGTGTAAGTCACCCCTTTTTTAGGCAGTCAGGCTGTACAATCCCTCCACGGCAACATGATGGCAGCCGTACAAACTCTTAATAAATGCCGGCTGGATCAATAATGTCAGTACTGTTCCCTCCCTCTTTCCCCAGCAGGCCAGTTCCTAACCCTCAGGAACTGATCACTGGGTTTGTCTGGGATCAGTTTTCAGGGTCCCCCCTGCTCCCTCCCCCCTCCCCCCTTCCTCAATCCTCAATGTCACTGGCTGCTGTATCCAGTCTCATCTAGCACTAAATGGGCCAAGTCATTGTGTTTGCTGAGCCGCTCCACCAATGAGCCGATCTAGATGAGGAATCCCTGTAGAGCAGGAAGGCAGGTGCAGGAGGGGGCTGGTGGGGACGTGGACCCCCCCCCCCCCCATCTCCCTCAGCACTGCTCAGATTCGATGAAGCCCTCCTTCTCCTGGCCCGCTGGCTCCACCTCTGTGTAAGCTGGGTGACCTGACCCCCGGTGAAACTTCATGGCTGGCCACCGGCTTGGGCGTCTCTGTGGGGGTGTGATGAGAGGACACGTGTGAGGGTTTAGGATGAAGGTCAGAGGTCACAGAGTTATCAGGGTTAAAGGGTTACAGCTAAGTAGCTCCGTACTGTATTAGAAATCACTGCCGTGGATCCATTCCTCTTTCAGTCAGACTTGTGTGTCTGACCTCTGCAGCGATATTTATGTAGCGTTTCGTGCCTGGAAATTCTCCATAGTTGATAGATGGAAATGCTGTGTGTGCAGTCTGACTACACTTTGCAATGATAATACAAAATGACAACAATAAATCTTAAAAAAATCTCAAGTTTTTGCTTACTCTACAGGAAACTCATAAGCGTGCAAAACATAGAGAACGTACATCAATTTATTTCAAGTGTTTTTTTAAATCTTTAACACAAAGGCACACGTACAGAAGTTCATAAATTGTCGGAATTGACAGACCTCACTTTGTGTTTCTCTCTGCCAAACGCCTCATTCTTTAGTCCAAAAACTAAAAACTCATCATTGAGTCACATTATTTTTTGCACTGGTCGCCATGTTCTCTTCAGTAGCAGAAATACTCTAAACCTCTCTCAGTTGTAAACACTTAACCTGGGCATCAAGTGTGTATTACACTACGACTGAAAACGGTCCCCAAAGATTCCCTATTCATTCCAGCTCAAGCAGGTAAAAACTAACAAGCCCATCACTACATAAGGATGACCTTCCAGCCAAAGATGATGAGTTTACTTTTTTCTGTCCCATTCACCATTGTATTGCCATGAATACTCAAGAGCAGTGATTTCCATCCCGTGTTGCTTGTGACTCCTTAAACCCAAGTTAAAGAGAAAAAAAAATCAATGAATAAATAATTGCTGCAGCATGATGTAAATGAAATGTAAAGTATCTGAAGCCTTATCCTTTAGTTAAACATTACATAATCCCCCTCAGGGTTTAACAGAAAGAGTGCTGAGATGTGGTTTCATTTCAGCAAACACAGTGCTCCTCAGGGATTTGCTGATAACAATAAGGACCCGATGAGAATGACTAAACTTGGACATCAATCTGAGCATTCATTAGCAGACTGTGTGCACAAATTTCATCATCGCATTCTGAATATCATAATACATATTTATGACTCAGTGGAATAAAACGCAACGAGCTGTGTTTTGAGCAACAGTTCAGACATGTTTTCTTATTATTACACAGGAATGTCCCAAAGTTTGAGACAAAAAAACCCCCAAATCTCCTTAAATCTATGTGGTTTATCCAAATTCCTTACATAATAAACAGATTCCATTTGTCTGCATTTTTAAGTAATGACTTTGGCCTTTGGGGACATTTTAGTCATTGTTCTGGTTGTTTCTCAGACAGTACCAGTAAACATATTTTCACATGCAAATACAGAAAAGATCTTATTAGGGGGTTCGGTAAACAAGAGCAAAAAGATGATGTTGATGAATAATCAGATGGACTGTTTGGAATCAGCTGACATCATGGCAGATGTTTGTGCTGCTGCTCACCTCGATGAGGAAGAGGCTCGCTGCGGAGGTCGGGTGATGGTACATGTAGACGGTGATCAGCACGCTGGCAATCATGACGAGCATCACCAGGAGGATGCCCAGGATCAGACCGGTGTGCAGAGGGTGTGTACCTGGCATCCTGTCTACAGCACTGTCAGCTGGCATCACTGCAAAAATAAAAACCGAAAACAAAAAGAACAGTTACAACCTTTTATTCTCCGATACACACATATTTTTGCTAATTTAAAGTGAAAAATATTGATGAGGTTCCTGGTTTGACTATCTGATTACTTTCTGTTTAAACTGTTAAAATGTGATATTTGAGAGAAAACAGACCAGCAGGGGGCACTCATCATTCATCAAACTACATATTTCCTGCATGCACCAATGTATCTTAAATTCTGTTTTTTACAATATTGACTTCCTGAAATTTACTTTTTAGACACTGACCCCTCTACTGATGCTCTCTGTAAGTCATTTAGCTTTGAAAAAAGGTACATTTAATCAAATTTAATACGTTTTTTAGGTCTTAAAAATGATTATTTCTTGAACTTTCAGGGCAAATACGAGGTGAAGTATAACTTTGGGTTTTAAGCACTGTGTGGAATAATTGTTCTGAAGTCTGCTTAAGTATTCATGATCAGTTCTTTCCTGCATGTACGACTAAGAGTTAATCCCATGCCAAGGTTAGCAGTGCACAGTCCTGATAGGAGGAGGAAGCAGGTCCATTGCTGCTAATAGAATCCTGTTATAGCCTTCAAACATGGCATTGCAAACTGATTAGCCTGCATGCAGCAGCTACATAATAAGTTTTCCTTCTGCAAGCCATCTGTCAGGCACCTCATCAGATTCATATCTGAACCTGACCCTGTAGGTGTTCTGAGAGATCTTTTGAATAACAGCATCCTGTAAACCTCCCAGCAATCTTTGTTTTCATCTTTGGTGGCACAATTTTAAGGTGCAAGGAGAGCTTTAGCTTCAAATTGTCTGCCAGCAGGAGACTTGAGAATAACAGTGGAATAACTAGTGTTTCTCATCCCTGCAGGGAAAAACCCGATTGTAGATCAGAGAGGATTGACCATGAAACCAACAGAATGGATTTACCATCGTAGTGTTGCTTATCTCTCGAAGATTCACAGCGTATCTATTCACATAGCTGTGGATTTCTTCCGTCCTTATGAGAACACAATATTGTGTTCTTCTCATACAAAAACAACTGATTGGCTTCAAAGGAAATAATCAGACAGTTATCATTTTAAATCTAAACGAGTCAGATGGCCCACTCGCTCGCCAACTTCAAATCAAATAAAAACTCAGACGGTGCTGGGTTCTTTTTTTCTCAGGAAGCCATTTTTCTCAGTTCATCTGTCATAACTGCACAGTCTATGAGCAATCTCTTGCTTCAGCAGGAAGCCCGAATGATGCGACAGGCTGTTGGCCCGCCGTGTTGAAAGGTTAGCAGGGGGCATGTGTCTGAGCGGAGATGTGGGCAAGATGAGAAATGAGCAGTCCAGCAGCTAAATAAGCAGCGAGATGAAGCAGAGGCAGTTCAGTCCAGATCTCTGCAGGAGCCCAGAGCTCTGACACTGACAGTTTAATCTGGAAACTCCACCCAAAAGAACAGAGCCGAAAGCATCAAAATATATACAGTTGTGTAAAAAAGAGAGAATGCCCTCCTGAAATGAAAAGGTTTTATGTATCAGGGAAAATTAGTGTTTGCTTACTAGATCTTTAAATGAGGTAAATGTAAGACAGCACGTCACATATAACACCGAGTTATTATTTACACAACAAAATCAAAATGCAGAAGCAGTGTGTGACAATATAAACATGTACTGAAGTAAAAGTGTAATGATGAGGGAAAGTAGGAAAGGATATGGCATCGTCATTGTGAGCACCTTTATGATGATAATAAAGCATATTTTTCATTTAGATTTTTCTGTTGCTCTCTTTGGCTGCTAGCTGGCAGAGTCTTAGTAACACTGCGATGGGACAGGCATCTTTGTTATCAACACAGTCTCTGCCTTCATATGCCACCTTGTTTGAGGAGAAACTAGCAGAAGCTCCAAAGTGCACAGTTCTGTTCTCATGTTTTTCCAAAGTGGATAGTTAAAAATAATTTTTTCAAAATATATTTCAGAAGCAGAAGCAAAATATGTAATTTCAGATAATCTTTTTTTTTTTAACTAGAGAGGACCAACAATTTATATTAAATGTAAAAAGTTTGTTGCTAATAGTAGCCTTTTTGCAAACATCTGCAAAGCTGATGATTATTATCACAAACACACCTGAAATTCACATGCTACAGTAAAATGACCTTCACACGCTTCACAGGTTGATTGCAGAGGTTTTATGTGCCAAGATCTGCACAAGGCTTGTTTACAGGCGGCAAAATGCTGTAAACACCAAAATCTTAGTGCCAAACTTGAAAGTACTCCATCTTCCCTCAATGTTTAATCTAGTATTTTAATCGTCATTGCAACAATACTGGAAGACTGACACACAGTGACATGAACATTTTTAGTAGATTGAAGTCAGTCCTCATAAGCTTTGTCCTCACTGAGGAGGCTGAAAGAGCACTAATGGGCAGCAGAGCTCTAAGACGGCAGTAAAATACATTAGAGGACAAATGATGGCAGCAGAAACCCAGCCCATCTTTTTCTTTTTCAGCTCCACATTAGTGCCATAGCTGTGACAAAAGAATACAACTGTTCTTTCATTTTGCTAAAAGGTTTCAGGAACCTAACAATACAAACTAAGCAGACCTATTATTCAGTCTCTTTGTGATTAGCTGCTAAGAAAAAAGAAGTCTTTGCTCCTGTTGTGCTGCTGTAATAACCTGAACAGTTAAGTCACGTGTCCCTATGCTTTCCTCACAGTTCCTTTTCACTTTGAAAGGAATTACACTCATGTATGTGGTGATAAAGGGTTGGATGCAGCGATATCGCAGCAACGGGCGGTGACTCCAGAGTGCTCAACTGATGGGAGACATGCAGCGTTTGTATAATGAAAAGTGTGATCGAAGTCACAGATTCCCAATTCCTCTCAAGCAGGAAAAGAAACATTTGAGAAGCTATTTCCACAAACTAATAGAGTTCAAAGTCATTTCAAGAGTTTGGATGTTTTGTATGGAGGACCAGGAGAGTCATCAAAAAAGCAATACAGCATTTTCATGATGATTAACTAATTGTGAAATAAAAATATAGATTACTAATTATAATTTCAAATTCATAATTTAATTCATATGAAAAGAAATTTGAAATTGCACATTTCAAATGGTCTCCTTTATTATTAAAGAGGAATTATATATCATATTAATTCATTCATTATCAAATCCTGTGATTTGAAAATCCATTTGAAAATCCTTTTCCTAAAAGCAGAATTAAATTACACAATTCAAAAATTTGGTTAGAAATACCTTTCCATATCGTACATTTTAAAAGGTTACTCCCTTTTCCATTTTCTTTCCCCCCTTGCATTTTCAAATCCTATTTGCAAATGTGTTTCCTGGGCCATCCATCCATCCATCCATTTTCTGTACCGCTTAATCCATGCAGGGTTGCGGGTGGGCTGGAGCCTATCCCAGCA
>JBBBVU010000019.1:9726729-9736787 GCA_037177055.1 Atherinosoma microstoma
CAGCCCGAACCAGCAACCCCCTCTGGCTCAAACTCTGCCCGGGACTTGAACCAGTGACCTGCTTGCTGTGAGGCTGCAGTGCTAACCACCACACCACCGTGCAGTCCCCTTCTGGGCCTTGAGAAGTGAAAGCAAAGTTTAACCAATCACAGCCGCTCCACGTTGTGCCCCACATGGTATTCCAGCTCTCTCATTGGTCAGACAATCAGTTTCACCTATTCTGCAGCTGTCTCCTTACAGTGTATTTGTATTATCGGGATCTGTTCTGTCAATGCAATTAGCTACCTGTTAGCTAGCTGTTGAGACCCAAGTGTTGCTATGTAACCAATGAGATAGCTGGAGTACCGCACGGAGCAGCTGTGATTGGTTGAACTTGGTTTTTAGTGCGTTCAGGGCCCAGAAGAGTCATGAATTGAAGAAGGTAAACCATTTAGGAAATGCATTTGCAAAATGAATTTAAAAAATGCAAGGGGGAAAAGAAAATGGAAATGGAAAAGAATAACTTTTTTAAATGTATGATATGGAAAGGTATTTCTAACCAAGTTTATGAATTATGTCATTTAATTCTACTTTTAGAAAAAGAATTTGAAAATGGATTTTCAAATCACAGGATTTAATAATGAACAAATGAATACAATATGTAATTCCTCTTTAATTATTCGCTTTCAAATGTGCAATTTCAAAATGCTTTGCAAATTTGATTTCTTTTAACATTAATTAATTGTTGAATTGGAAATTATATTTAGTAATATATATTCTTATTTCACAGTTAATCATGAAAACCCTGTATTGCTTTTTTGATGACTCTCGTGGTCCTCCATAGTTTGGAACATCTGGAAACTAAAGCAAACTAAAAGAAATAGTGAGTTCTGTACCAACAAGGCTTTTACAAGTAGCCAATGTTACGTTAGTTGTGACACACAACTAAGACTCGGACTTCTCACGCTTTTAATTTGTTTTACTTTTTTCTTCTTTTGCTGCAGTGATTTTGATGTTATTCTTATGTCTCAAAATATGATCATAATGACCATTGTACAACATTTTCCCAAAATCAACTGAATAATCAGCTGAGTCTCTGCCCGGTATTTGTTTTGGATCTGTATCTGGGAAGCAAGTCCATTTTGATTATTTGTCAGGTGAAACAATCAACTGGAAGTAGGCAACTCTGGGACGGTTTGATTTATCCAACCATTTCTTATATCATATTATGCTGCACTGTTTCACTGAGCAAAATGTATTAGTTTCCCACTTGAGGCACTACAACTGTGAGATAAAAATTCTATTATTTCTATCAGCTTATTCAATGTTTTGGTGTGCCGTCACCTCACTCGTGACTGTCAGCTTTTTTTTCTGTAGACAATAAAAAACACAAAGTCTGTTTCAGGAAGTTGAAGGTTGGAGTGGCTTCTTAAGACAAATATGGGACTTTCACTCAGGTGACTGTGATCTGTGTCATGTTTTGCTTTTTTGTAATATTTTAGGGACTCATTATTTTAAACAACTTGTTTGATTTTAAATTTTTATTGTTCTAACTTGTCAAATGTAAATCTTTGAATTCCATGTAATATTTGACCTTACTCTCGTTTTCATTTACTGTTTATTTAAGTTGAGATGCCAAAACCTTTTAATAAGTTCAGGAAAATATCATGATTTTAAGGGAAAAACAGACAGTTTCATTTTAACAATACAGATTAAAAGGTCAGTCCCAAAAAATAAGATGTCTACAAAACATACATGTATTTTACAATATTTGTGATGTCAGATTCTTTATTTGTTGTAATTTTACTGGCAGAAAATATTTAATAATAATTGAGATGAAAGATTTAATAGTTCAATTATATGACAAGTAGTAGCAACTTCTGATGTCTCCACGGAATTTGAAAGAAAATAAACTAACATCTGAGTATTAGCTAAATTCTTAGTCAAGTTCAAGAACAGTATATAGTGGGTCAAATCAAATCAAAGTTTATTTTTAAAGCACTTTTCATACAAAAGCAGTACAACATGCTCTGCATAATGAAAACAATTTTTGAATATAAAAAAAACACAAACCTCCACACACTCACATATAAAGCATCAAAGTTCAGGAACACACACCTTTTTCCCACACATCCACACAGCGCACGTATACACCCCCACCCCTGTCTGCACGAACATAAACTCTGACTTTTAGTTTCTGTCTTTTTAACAGAAACATCAATATAAAACATAAGTGGAGATAAACATCTGGGAGCGATATCTTGGGAATCTGTCCACAACAGGAGCCACCCCCACCAATGACTACAAAGGGCGTCACCACAGGAACTACCATATTATGCAGCAATTCTCCCTTATACTTCCTTCACTGCCACATTCTCTCGGTATAAGCTTTATTGTTTTTCTCTTGTTTTAAACAGCAGTGTTCTCAGTTATCTTGGAAATAGTAATATGTTTCCATATATGTTTTTTATATGTGTTTTTTATGATGATAAGCTTATGGCCTTTGCATTTTGCCTGCTTTCCACTTGTTTTGTCTGTATCACAGACTGTCCTCCTTTGCTTTTGCCTGCCTCTTAATTAAATGTTGGCTTTTTCGATTTTATCAGTTATGATTCCCCCGAGGAACCGTTACACTTTGGCATTAGCGTGCAAATGCTGTTATCACACTAAGACAGGAAGTGCTGCCTCCACAAGGTGAAAACCCATCTACAATCTGCAAGCTTATTTTTCTTTTGACATTGTTGCTCAGTTAAAAAACACCACCATAAATTTAAAAAAATAAAATAAAATAAATAAATCTGAGGTTAAGTTAATTTAGTATTAAAAAATCTGATCATTTTCATGATTTAGTGATTTGTAATTAGAGGAACCTGCTGTTTTAGCAGGATAGAAAGTTGCTTTTCCTCCCACCAGCCCAGACACGGCCATTGATTGCTGCAACCCACAGAGGACAGTTGAAAATTACGGTCACTTGTTAAATAAAGTTTATCATCTAACTGAGCCATGCCTCTGCCAACAAGATAAAAATCAATCCAGAACCAACACCTGAAACCAGGAAGCAGACAGTGTAATCTGCATCGTCACATGAACTACAGTTAGATGCCACAGCAGAAGACGGGGACTTACCCTGGTTGTCTCTGAGATGAAGCGCAATCTTGGTATCATCTGTGAGGAGATAAGGAAAGACAAAGAAACACAAGTCAGACACAGTAATCAGTGTTTCTCTTTGTAGTTTGTTTTTGATGCTCTTATAATATAAACACCCCCCTGAAGGTCCCAAATGAGATAAAGCTTCATTCATTAGTGAACCATCTTCCTTTACTGCACTTATTAAAAATGAATGCCATGAATATAATGGGTAAGCATCCATAATTCAACGCATAAAATCAGTCTGGGGTTAACTATAAATGTGAAATATGGAAATGTAGCGTGACCCACTTCTTCTCCAAGAGTAGCAGACAGTAACACACCATAGGATTCACTTTATGTAAATATGCCACATTTTCCACCAGATACATTTCCTTGAAAAACCTATTTCTACTTTCACAAGAAAGAAAGCAGTAACATTTGATTGTCCGAAGCGAATCATTAAAAGAGATGTTGTACTGTAAGTGGCAGAATAGAAATGATTCCGTGCTGATCCTCAAAAAAAGGGTGAAGGTCATGGATACTGATTATTTTCTTTGTTTGAGGAACGAAAGCTATAATAGGTGGAACTAAAAAGCAGTGTGCTTCTATTTTAAGTTTCCACAGTTATCTTTAGGTAATGGAATACAATGTTTCCTATAGAAAAATATTCAATCTGAAGTCTTTATTTGGCCCTTTAACAAAGTGTGGGAAAACAAATTACAAAATTTTCTTTGTAAAAAAATTTTTTTTAACAAAAATTATTTTTTGTGTATCTACCATTTATCACTGTATGAATATGATATGTCAAAATTACTGTAGTGTATCTTCTGCTTCCTGGTATCCATTAGGGGCAGAAGACAAGTATCAGATTGTGTAAAACAGGGTTTTGAACAAAGTTTTTACCATAAAGTGATGCAAAATGTCTCAGAAACTGTAAAATATGATACATGTGGCTTTATAGGGTTAAAGAATTGCTACTGAATCTACTGCGTCTTCCTGTCATATAAGATCATGTTAGTTTCTCTCCTTTGTTTCTTCCCTATTGAGCTCAGAAGAAAATGGACTGATAAAGTGGCATTAATGTTACCCAAGGTGGAAACCATTCATTACCAAGTGCAACAAAAGCTTCCCAGTAAAACCTAATGCACCATATGGCTATATTATTTTTAATTTTTAGAGGGTTCTTGAGGGCTACTCTTGTTAATAAATGTAAAACCAAAGATGGACATACAGTATGTCAGCACCCAAATGTCTGAAAGTCAGGCCAGAACTTCTAAATCTGATTGCGGTATCAAGGATGGTCAACACCTTGCCACTGAAGACAATCAATTTCTGTATAAACAGTATAAAGACCAAGAAAGAACTAGAAACACTCAGAGCCCAGACCTTTCCCACTTATTGTGGGCATCACTTTTAAGTTAGAAGCTGCAATGGTAAAATTATCCCATCTCTCCATAGTAAAAGAGTCCTTTTAAAAATAAAAAATCCTGGATTTAAGTGATGATCTGGATCACCCTCAAAATCACTTCATTTCTGAAATTTCCTGAAAATCCATCCATAACTTTTTGAGTTATGTTGCTAACAGACAGACAGACAGACAGACCAACACCACCAAAAACATGAACTCTGCCTTGGTGGAGGTAACAATGCCAGAGAAAATGACATGATACCCCCCGTTTAAATAATTTAGAAAAAGTGGATTTGTTGGTCAGGAAACTCTAAACATATGCAATGCTTTTATGCATACCTGAATTTATCAAATAACAAAATACAGAATAACATTATATTAAGTTTTTAAAGGTCTGATTAAATTAAAGTTGAAATTTCTATTTCTTTTTATATGGTTTGTCTCACATCACACGACGCCTAAACACAATAAGTGGCCCAACAAAACAAAGCAAAGAGGGTAGTTGTTCTTAATAGTATTTCAAAATGTTTTATTTCCCAGAAAATGATGATAAATCTTGACGACTTATCCTGTTCTCTGATGAAATGCTGGGGGAGAGCCTGATCAGGCTATAGCTGTACACAGATCCTAACAGACTGCCTTTTCCTTAAAAAAAAAAGAAAAAAAAGAAGCGTCATAGCCTTTCTAACTTCTGGTTTGTAGACGCCTTTAACACTGCACTGTTTGCTAATATTAAAAAAAATCACTAAATTGCCATGAACCGCATGGATGTCATATAAAACAACAACAAAAACAGTGCCTCGGCCTTTTGGCACTCACATGAAGGCAAACATCTCTCATATACAAACATACTAACTCCTACACATACATTTCTTCTCTGTTGTTTGTCTCTTTTCCTTTCAAAAACTCTTGTCCAGCTGCAGGTTGCCAGCATGTGCATAAGCCACCCAGCCCGCACTCTCACCTGACCTCTGACCCTTGCAGCTGAGGAGACAGGTGATAGCTGAAGAAACTAATCCGCTGTATGTATCAGATGCTCAACCATAACAAATACAAATACCAGACTGCAACCTCATGACCTCCTGGATCCTAATATACACAGATCCCATCACATACCACAGACCACACCTTTATCCCTCAGTTAGTCCTCTCACCACACCCTGTTTTTATCTGTACTGTAGGACTCCTCGCTGTGTTTTCCTTCACGGCTGGACAGTTTTCACACAGCAGCCCATCGAGCACCCCAGCTGTGATGACCTGTCAATCATAAAGCTCAGCCACACAAGATGATTAATGTGGGTGTAACTGGGAAAAGTTCAGCCTCTCACTCAGATAGTGATGAAAGTAAAAGCTTTCTGGTAAAAAAAAAAAAGAAAAAGAAGGAAAATAAAAAGTATAATCCAGATATGATGGTTCAAAAGACAAAACCCTCAGCAGCTCAAGGGGGAAAATTACATCAAAGAGACATAAGCACAGCAGAATAACTGTGAGAATACCATCTAAACAAACCCCTAAACGTTTAAGTTGTATTATTTACCTCAGGGTTAACGTCCTAAACTCCATGCATGACTCCTCATGCTCTTAGAAATATGCAGTAAGTTTGTTTAAGATTCTGATAACGTGTATTAGATCATGGCCCCTTAGGTCAATGTGCATCTAAGATGTCATACACAAGTAGTCCAAATGAGAAAGCGCAGGAAAATACATTTCATTAAGCACCATGTGTGCTTTTAGTTTAGATCTTACAGAGGTTTTTTTTTTTTTTGCTGTTGTTGAGATGTGGTAACACAGGGAAGTAGGCCCTTCCTATCATTTTGGATCAAGACAACCACATCTGGAGTGGATTGAAATAAACAGCCTGTTTACTGAAATAAATGCTTCAAAGCCCATAAAAAAGCAAATGTAATGAAAATCAGTGGAGTAACTTTTGTAAGCTGCCTCTCTGACATCTCTATAGATGGATAAATGAAAGTAAACAAACTTCAGAAGCCACCTTGACTGTTTTCCTTTCATCAGAAAAAGAACGGCGTCAGCTTTTTTCTTTACATTAGATAACTGTGCTGTTTGGGATGGTCTCCTGCTGGGTTCAGACAAACCCTGCGCTGAATAAATGACTGTAAAATAGCAAAGGATCCTGGCCATTTGGATCTTTGTTGTCCATATACAACTTGAGGTCAACAAAGACATCTTTACATTAAAGATCCTATGTAAACTGTCTGAGTATTTTGCCTTGTTTGCAGTGCACATGCTCATTATAATGAACACATTATGCAAAAATGAGTTTTACTGATATCTTATTATATTTTCTTTACTTTCATGCATTCATTATTTTGCCAGGTATTTGTAAAAAAATCAAATCTGGACTAAAATACTTCGGTTGCTGGTTTGTTTCTCATATTCCATCAGATTTATAGAAATCAAACTAGCAGTCTGAGCCATTTACATTTTGCTCTTTACTAGTAGCATTTTTTTCTTTTGTCTTTAAGGGATCTTTAAAAATGATTTTCATTCTGTAATTACAAGAATATTTAGAATTCATGTTTTGATGAATGCATACAATAAGAGTTTTAGAAACTTTCTGAGTTGTGAAAATGATCTACAGTTTCATTTTGACTGTTCTCACTTCACATTCGCAGGACCTCACTACAGACCTTGAAAGCATATAGGTGATAAAAAAGTAGAAGCATTAAAAAACCCTTACGATCAGAAGAGGAAACACTGCAATACCAACAGGGAACTGCTCTGGCAAATGATACTCATTTAACTCGTTGCTTACACAGAGCATCTATCGCTAGCTGAAGGAAAACTCTGGACTTCAGGACAATTTGCAATGAGATCTTGTTCCAACTCTGGTTGCTGCTTTACCTTCGGTGGGCACACTGGTGGGAGGGTGCGAGGTGGAGGGTGTGTCCCTTCCTGCAGTGGCCTCTTTATTCCTTGATGTTGTTTTAGGAATGATAGTGGTGGTGAAGTGGTACGGTTGTGTGGTGTCCACTATGTCACACATCTTGTCCTTGGTCTGAAAGAAGAAAAACTTTGTCATACTCGTGTGTGAAGTCTAAAATGAGAAAAATGTGCATCTGAGCGTGTGATGCAGCAAAAGAGCATCCGTCATCTGTGCATCCCCAAATACGCACACACACACACACACACTGATTTTTCTTGCCATTAGCAAGCAAGATGTGGAAACGTTGGAAAAAGGTCAAGTCATTTTTTAGGAACACTCACTTCATCTGGGCAGCTGTTATCCACCCAGTCCTGCCGATGGCGGTCGAAGCCGCTAGAACATCTGTGAGCAGAGGACAGAGATGCCAGTCAATAATCCCAATGACTCATTCTCATTATTTCTAAAGGTGCATCAAATCACGAAAATCATTAAGACTGATCTGCTCAGGAATGTGAATATTGGTACAAAATTGTCTTAATAATTGACTCAAATTGGTAAAATTTCCATGGGGTAATTTTTTGCACATCAAATAAAAAAAATGAAGTAGTTTTCCCCACTTAAGTTGTTGAGATACTTCAGCCTGGATAAAACTTGTTGAACAACCAACTCATTAATAAAGACATTGCTTGCTTCTACAGCCATGTCAGCATGTTTATAAGTCAGAACTGATGCAGTAAACGGTGCTTACTGCATAAGTGCTTTCCTCATAGATTTGGAAGCTTTACAGTTCCATCAAGGCAAAAATGGCTATATTATTGGTTAGGGAAACAAAAGATTTATCAGTGGACTTTTACGCTCATGTAACTTTTTTTTTCTTTTTTCGAAAAAACAAAAAACTTGTTTCATATTATTCTCATTTGTTTTTGGGGTGGCTGTAGCTCAGGAAGAAGATTGGATGCCTGTCAGTCAAAGGGTTGGTGGTTTGAGCCCAGGTTTCCCCAGACCACTGAACCCTACGTTACCTCTGACGCTTTCAGTGGAATGTGACTATGTGCATGACAGAGGGGATCATTAGTCAGCCACCATGAGTACAAAACTGGTCTTTATAAAGGCACAAAGGGTACAAAAAAGTGTTTAGTTTGAGAGTACCACCCTGGGGACAAGCCTTTGTACAATTTGGTAGTTCTTTTTTCTAAGAGTGGTGTGTGTTGGTTGATGATGAAAATTGTTCGGTCTCTTTAACTCATTGATGATGTCACAAATTTGCAACAAACCACTTATAATTTTTTTTTATTTAATTTTTATTTTTCATTAAACTAATTTCTCTTACACATTTATTCATTCAATCTCATGTATGTATCTATTTTTATATGATCTATTTTATATATCTATTTATTGATTATTATTAATTTATTTAATAGTCAATTGTCCTTTATTTCATTCACTTTTTTCTTTTTTTTTCTTTGTCTTTTTTCCTGATTTCTTCCAGTATCTATTTTGTTTTTATATAACTTTGGGTTAACAAATTTGTTGAACAACACTCAATACTTGGTTGGTCTGCTTCAGGTCTGGATCCAACGAAGAGAGTAGTTTTGAACATTATAAAGATGTGGGACTTGTGAGGAAGAGGAGTTTAAGGGGTCATGGAGACTTGGGATAAGAGTGCTGCTGAGTCAGCTTTGTGTCAGGATCCCAGACCGATGCAGCTGTTAGTAAGCTTAAATCTTAAACTTATAAACCACCATCATGCTCTTGGTCTTGGCTCACAATCTGTAAGTGAAAGTTAGTTTGTAACGCAGTGAACCCACTCACACTGTCAAATTACAGTAAGCTGAAGCGAAAGCATTAGCAGCACGAGGTGTAGGAAAATCCTCACAAATACAAACCACCATGTGAGACCCACAATGCAGAAGCAGAGGTTTAAAGTGTGATATCTGTGTTATAGGGCCAACATAATCCAGAAGAGTCTCCAGAGGGCAACATATTCTCTAATGAGCATATTGTTATGGTAATGGCTGTATGTGAAGAAGTTCATTTTCATCTTTCTACCTCTCTAATCATCCCATTTCTTTTACACCTCCCCCCCCCAACAGTCCATCTGTTCAATCAGGCGAGACAGATTCCTCCGTTTAATCCTCCACTTTCCCCCCTGAGAGCACTGAGAAGGTAGCCGAGTGAGGTGCAATTTAACGAAGCAGGTCTGGACTAACCTGTCCCTAAAGGGAGTTCGTGTTTTGTTTCTTCTCAGTAGCATCCATCTCAGCCAGTTGCCTTCTGGCTTCAATGGGCCACAGTGTTGTTAATTAGAAATGGGTCGAGAAGCTTCATTTGAATATAAATGAGCCCAGTAGGGAGAATGTTTCTGTTCACGTTTTCAAAAGAGTCACAGTAGGATGGCTAGACTGTTATTTCCGTTATTATAGTCCCACTCATTCACGGAAGACGTGCAGTCTTCTTTGCACGGTGAAAAGTCATCGAGTGCATTCAATTAAAGCGCTAAGATTGAAACTTTTTACCAGATAAAATCCCTTCCTCTGTATGTACTTCACTCAGATGAATTATATGTTATTGATCAGCTTCCCTGTTTATTGTTGTCTTTACTGCATCCATATTGGAGCTGTATAAAGTTATTGCTGCTGCTTCACATTTAGACTC
>JBBBVU010000019.1:9739279-9772980 GCA_037177055.1 Atherinosoma microstoma
CATGTGTAGCGGTTCACACTGATCCTCCTTCTGGTTCTTGTTTTGTGGACAAATCCACTCACAGTGAGATTTTAAACTGTCTCAAACCTTTTTCTCAAGATCTAAAACAAATGTGTTGTACATAAATGAATGCTTTGGTGATAGTGAAACTGTGATACTTTATTACTGAACTGAACTAGAGCTATTTATTTAGCTACTTTAGCTAATGATACTTACTGTATCTAGGTTTACTTAAGTCTTTATTTTAATTACTGTTTGTCCAGATTTACATGATGCATCTAATAACTATAAGCTTATAAAAGACCGGTGAGCCTTTTCGTTGTTATTTAATATAAAACCTATGCGACAACATTTCACTGTGAGACCAGAACATATTAAAATTCACCGCTAGTCTCTCCAGCAGCCATTTCAGTGACACACCAGCTGTGTTTTTCAGGTAAACAAATCCCTGCACTTCCTCCAAACACATCAACATTCAGATGCTCTGACACTTATGGCCCACTGCAGCGTCTGTCATGCTTTATTAACCTTCAGCTTCGGCTGCTTACATCAACCACAACAAACTGATTCAACTTGTGACCCTGCATGAAAGATGCACTGGACTCTCACCTTCCCACCACATTAGAGTGAGAAAGTTCATTAGGGGTGTTCTCTTAAAATGCCACTGTCTTTTATTGACCCTGCAGCCAGCGAGGCCGTTTTGGTTTTTAATTAGAGCGTGCCAAAAGCATGTTTGCTTTTTTCAAAAGGAAGTGGCTGAAGGATATAAAGGGCAGGGGGAGGCTGAACAGTCAGATTTTAACACAGTCAGAAAGCTAATTAAAATGCTGCTTAATGAGAGCACTGCCACAGGCGTACCAAAACTTCTCCACAGTGGCTATAAATTGCTGAGTGGAAAAACACTTTTTCGTGTTGCTCTGCTGTAAGCTAGTTTGTCTCTGTCAAAAGAAACTGGATTTAAGGTGCAAGCAGGCAGAAAGTCAAATCTAAAGTTGCTTGTAAGTCCTTAAAAAATAAATTAAAGTGGACAGAACACAAGTGCTGGACACACGCATTACTCAGAATAACCGATAACCCCAAAATACAAGAGTGGCAGATTAATATTTGATGCATTTGGAATTCAAAATGCAGCATCAACAAAAGAAAAGTGATGGTGGCTCCGTGAGCTAGACTGAATACACTCGACAACGACCTCAATTTATCAGGAAAGCAAACATCTGCTGACATTCCATCCGAAACAAAACTTTCTTGACTCCTGTGGATGATTTCACTAAAATTGCTCCATCATTTATTCCGTTGCTCTTATGTTTTTAATTCTGACTCGCCTATCTGACAAAAGAAAACAAAATCCACCACAGCTCACATTTTAGTTGCCAGGAAACTCTGGGGAGGAACAACAGTACTTCCTTAGAAGCTCAAATATTTACTTTTGTTTGAAGAACAGGGAGCCTAGACAGATAAAAGTGGAAGTTTGCAGAACAGGTGTGAGTTGAAGTGAATGTTTGAGCTGCTGTCTATCTAAATATGACTACTTTCCCCAACAAGAACTTAATTCTGATTGAAATGGAAGTTGCGTGAATCCAATTTTGTACAGTTACAGGAGTGTATTATTTCTGTGCTGCATCATCTCTCTTTTTTTAAACTACTGCTGTATTTTCAGGTACATGTATGAGCTGATAGAGTTTCAGGTGTGCAGAGCCTCTTTTGTTTAATTTATTTTTTAATCATTATCTTAATTTTTCCAATGTCTTACTGGTCTGGACTAAAGCCGGCATTAGCACGGCTCTCTCACTTCAAAACCATGCTGCAACACTTGCAGAATGTAGTTTGGTATTGTCTGCATGAAATAAGCAAGAAATACATTTTCCAATAGCAGCATATATTTCACTCAAGTATTAATGGTGCCTTCTCAAGTGTGCAAGTTACCAGTGTCACATGAACAATGCACAACCACAGTTTCTTTAACTGTGTGCAGACAACAAGCTAGAGGGACCAACTTTTTTTTTTAGTTTGGATAACACAGCATTCATGATTTCCAAAAAGAAATCTGTGGAGGAATGACGAGATGTGTACACAGACTGTAATAGATTACAGCATTATCATCTATTAAACAGATAGCAGAAATGATTTAAAAATCCTTGCATTTTGTTTTGATTCTGTTTGATGCAGCATCCAGACTTTTTTTTCTTTTTTCTTTTTTTTTAGAAACAAACAAAATAGCTCTTCCATAGCTCTTTATAGAATGACAATATCTATCTGACACCTTGTTAAAACAAAATGTGGTCATTTTTCAAAGTGTAAAACTGCACAGTAGCAAATGTGCAGGATTGCATAGAATGTGTTCAGAGTACAGATCAATGTGATAAGTTAAGAGGGAGCATGTAAAGGAAAGTAAAAGATGTCCTTCAGTCCAACCTGTTGAGCCGATGGCACCAACTGCAATTGAAGTTGATCTGTGAGGAGATGCAGTCGCTACAGCTGGTGAACTGGAGACAGGCTGCAAATGAAAAGGGTCATAACAGGTCAAACCATCTCGGTAATCAATAGTCTATTAGCTACGGAAAGGGTTTAGGTGCCAGTTGATAATGATAAAGAATCAATATTGTGACTTCAACTGACTGAGCCAAAAGCTGTTGCAAAAAAATTCTTCTTACTGGGTAGAGGCATCATTTCCACCGCTGTGGAATTGGTGATTCTCATCTTTGTCAGCTCTACGCGGTGGTACTCATAGATTGTCCTTCGCCTCACATCTGTAATTTAGAAGAAGGACAAAGAGTAAGAGCGTGATGACAACAATGCAAAACCTACACCCTGAGATAAAAACTGGGACAAGCGGTCCCAGAAGAAAGAGGAAAGAGAGCAAGAGGCAGAATCGGGTCAAATGGGATGCTGCCACAGCATTTCTCCACTCTCTTTGTGCCCAAAGTGTCAAGCCACGATTTTGTAATGGACAGGAGCTATTTCCCCTGGGACCTGATATCAATCTGATCCTGTTGAAAGGCTGCCCTCCCAGTCATCTGTAACAGCGAGTCATCAGGCGGGGTACGATGGAGCAAATGATTAGATACATCACAGACACACACTGCATCCTGGCTAGTTTAGATTGGGCCACTTCCTTTTTCTGGCTATGCATCTTCACTGCCATCACAGGAAATGGGGGTAAAAACAAAACAAAATATAAAATGCATCTAGTACATAACATCTTAAAAGATCAGCAATTGTTTTAAAAACTAAATGGATTTTAATTTGATCTGTACAGGTGTCCCAGGAATTAAAAGGTCAATATGCAAACTAAATTACACACAAGCAGTGCAACATCATTAGTGACAGTGCTTATTGCTGGCACTTGAATTTCCTGATGAGCTGCGAAACTGACATTCAATACATCAGAGTATGATTGCAGCATTTACTGTATGCAGCAACCATCACTTGCAAATCTCATTCATAATGTAATTAATGAATGAGATTTGTAATTAATGCTAAACATAAAGACTGAAAATTGAGAAGGAACTAGCTTTGCTCAGTCCAAAGGTGATAAAATGTGACTGCTAACACTTCTAAAGTTAACTAACAAGTTATTATGTTATCTGTTAACCTACGCAAGGCTTTACAATAGTTATGTGCTGGTCATAAATTAGGCTTAAGATATTGTTTTATCGTTTAGCATAAAGACTGTTATACAGGTTAACCGCAGGACCACATGTAATGTTTTTCATTACATTTATAAACATTTTTTAAAGGTTTCACAAATGAAGAGAATTTTCTTTACTATACTGAAAACATGTAAGGTTCAGTTCAGTTTTAGTTTGACTGGATTGGCTTCAATTTAAACTAAGTAAAGTAAGTAAAATACATTTATATAGCAATTGTCACAGGTTAAAAGCCAGAAAAGTGTTTTACAGAGAGCAAAGAAAAAGAGCAATCACATATAAGTACATAAAAACATAGGACATAAAAACTAACATGAAATATAGCATAATACAAAAAGACATAAAAACATCAGCATGTTTGCAAGTCTGTCTGCTTTACTGCTGGCAGTGGCACTTCTAAGGCCAGTGTGTTTTTAGGTTGAATTTTTCTCAGACTTTTCCATTCCCAAAGGCACATTCTTATGATATCAAATAAGGGGGCAAACTTAGCAAGATATCTGAACATAAATTGCTTTTGCAAATTTCAAGTAATTTTTGTACCACCTAATTGCTTGGTTTCAGTGAAGAAGGAGCTGTTTACCTGAGCTGTCGTGGGTTAAGGTGCAAAGAGTTCTTTCAGAAAATAACACAATTTGTATCCATCAGCACAGGAAATTACTTATTGAAAGGGGAGTCTGTGAAAGCCAGAGATGCTACCCTGTAGAAAACAACACATTCAGGATATGTTGCCATATTTTTAACCATGGATTGGGAAAAAAATACTTTTTAAAGATGTGGACAAACCAGTTACAGTATTCACTGGTAAGACTAGATGTTTTTTAACCAGCAGCTAAAGACTCAGTGTTATTGAACATTAAGACACTTCAACATTGACCGCATCTTTTCGACGGCATAACAACGCAGATCCTGTAATAACAGTCTATAATCAAACCTGAGAGTCACTTTCGTAATTACTGACAAGGTCATTTTAAAAACTTGTTCACCAAAAAAGTATGTGTATCACTGTTACCATAGTAACCTGTACACTTCAGTCAACTTGAACATGCAAAGGGAACTAAACTGTTGCTGTTTAATGCTATTGTCCTGTCTCTATGTGCACTGTCACTCTTCTCATGTCATGTCATGATGTCATCAGTATACCATCATGTGGGAAATAAGCTGAAGGTCTGACTGGAACCTCTTTGATTATTTTCTTATAATGATAAATTGTTCTTTTACTTATGTTCAAGTTGCCTTTTTTCATGATTATATTCACAGCGTATTTGAATTGCAAAATTATTCATGCAACACTATAGCTCATTACAACAGTGATAAATGTTGGTTAGACCTTGAAAGGAAAATAAAATGTGAAAGCACAGAAACCATGCATAATCAATCCAAGAATAGAAAAAAGACAGATATTTTGCATGGCACAGCTATTCTGATTATACCAACATTAGTAGACAATTGCTATTGTGTATAGGTAAATTCACTTCTGCTTAATATAAAACAGAAGCAGTGCCCTCCAGTAATGTGAATGAATTTTTTTTACAGTTTCTTTTTTCTTCACTCTTTTAATAGATTTTTTACACTGGGAACTGTTGGCTGCACTGGCTGCAGCGTTCTCCTCATGTGATAGGACATTACTTCCCTGCAGACCTGTTTTGTTTGATTACACACAAGTTGACTGATCAAAGCAACAGATGTGAGCCAACCCAGTTAAACCTGACAATCAGACCACCCTTCCTTTACCTCCCCTGCTTCCCTGGTGTCTGACTTCCTCTTGCTTATAGCAAAGGGATTATCAGGTACCTAATGACACGGTGGGGGCCAGAGGAAGGTCACTTCCCCAGCCTGAAGCTGCTGATGTGTGGGCAGACTGTACAGCCCTGACGGCCTCCGGTAGGAATCAGGTGAATTATAACCTGGTCTAGGCCACACCATAACCAAAGCTTAATGAGGATTAATATGCCTTTTCTGGAAATATCTGCATCATCAACTGCAAATGCTAGGTTCAATTAAAACATTTTTACACATCCAGGCAAGATAATGGGAAGTATTACTCTATTAAGCCCAAAATTATAATGTAAAAATAATTGATTATTGATTAAAATGCAATAAATGACTAATTTAACCATATTGCATGACAAAATGTTGATAAGACACTTAATTATATTAAAAATAAAGACAGCATAATCAAATAAAATAACAGTCTGATAGATGTTTGTACTGGGAAAAAAAGGAAAGCTTTAAAGTCATCATTACACTACCTCTGTATTTAACTTTAATGCTTCTTCTTGCTTGTCTGCATTTTTAGTTAGGTGAATTAAAAGAATTTTATTGAGCATCAATCAATGATTAAGTGAATAATTCACAAAATTAGCAACTCATTTTTTGCTGTTCCTGTTGTGACTCTCATTCAGATCCTCAAAAAAGACATGAAACGGCAGAGGTGGTTTTGGCTTGATTTGAAATATCCCTTACTCTGACTGATCAAGTAAAATCGAGCATTAGGGAAAATATATCAAAGTTAGAACTTCTCGTGTAGCCGAAACTGACTTGTTAATTACCCAACCTGGCCACAGGACACTCACAAATCTTTTGTCTCATCTCTGCCTTCACTGGCTGAGCTGTGGCGTGATCAGCCTGGAGGCTGTACAAAATGTTTCATTTAAGCTTTTAAACTCAAGCAAAGATACAGCCAGTTAAATAATGCCCCCTGGTTTCCATGGTTGCTATGTAATAATTGGCAGCACAGACACTTATTGAAGTTCTTCATTGCGAAGCCAGTAGCAGTCATCGCTTTCAGTCTATTTTTTTCCCTGTCAGGATGATGCCTTAATGTACTTAAAAGACCAATGATAAATAGTGTTAATGCATGACAAAGATCTAAAAAAATCTGTCAAAATATTCTCTTTCATCAAGATGATAAATGTGACCTGAAGTAAATCAAGGCAGATATGTGCTAGGGCTCTATTTTTTTAATTTGCATTTAAGATTTGCGTAAACTGTGGGCTGGGAAGCAGAGGAATCCGACAACTCATGTTGAATTTGCTCTGGCAGAATCAGTCACAACCATTTATTTAAAATTGGATGGGTTATATATGATAAGGCTGTGCATGAATTGTCCTCCATGCATAATTTTTTCGAGTCCTCTTACTGTAAAAACAAGGGGGCACTTGAAGTGGCGCATCAAGTGTGATCATATCATAATAAGCTGATATGTTTCACTTTTTTAAACTGAAAACTGGCGATTTCTTCTCTCTGCAATGCATTAGGCATGTAATGCCCTTTGGAGTTACAGGTGCAAGATACAAATGATGCCCTTTCCTCACGAAGTGAACAAGAACTGTTGTACCCTACAGTTCAACTAACTGTTCTGCATTTGCTTGTTTAAATGCTACCATTAAAGGTTGTGTATGTTTTCTTTACACATGTCGTCCCAGAAGTGCTGCCACTGGGCTACCAGGACACAAGCCGCATAGTCACTGAAAAACCAGACAGAGCCTTAATGGTCCTGCAATTAAAATAATTTAATTGCTTGATAAATTGTGACAAGAACTGGACTAAAGTTTAGGCAAAAAAAGAAACATGTTGGCAGATCTACTGAAGCTGAGAAACTTCACTTTACAGTACAGTGTCACAGCAACTGGATATCAACACTGGCCATTTTGGACAATTAACATGGCTTATTCAGCAAAGAAACCTGAGAAAGTCAATGAGTTGATTTAGTCTTGTATTTCTCTGCAAATGGAGGCTGCAATGTGAGCAAGTCTAGTTAAAAATCTCAGGATGCTATCTAGGCTTAAGTTAACCCTTCTGTCCTGCAATATTTTCATCGTTATTAACTGCAGAGACTGATTGAAAAGTACCCCTCACCAGTCTCCGAAAAATGTTTTCAGGCTTATTTTGGTTTCCTGAGTTGGAGCAGTGATCATTTCAGATTAAACATCGGTGCAGAAATGGGATTGCCAAGGTATCTTTTATGTTCAAGGCAACACCTCTGTCTTAATTTGTCTCTACAAGGTTTCATCACTCTGCAAATACAGCTGCAACTCATTTCATCATCCTGTGTCAGAGGCATCAAAGACAGCTTAGTATATTAAGTCTAAGAGGACTGTGCTAACAAGTTCCATATTTAAATCTTTTTGTACCAACAACAGCTTTATGAAAAATGATTATTTTTTTTTAAAGTCAGAAAATGTTCCCACTGCAACATGTTGCTTTTCCTGAGGTTTGTTTAACTGTAACCAAATGTAGGGGAAAAAATCCATATCAAAATATATTTCCTGGAACATAAAGATGCCAAGTAAAGAAAGTAGCATGCTTTAAGATATTAACTTTGACAAATAAATTCTATTCAAGTTTCACCCACGCGATCAAAACACAGTTTAAATTGCTGAATAAATCACATTTGACAACTCATTATTGCAGCAGATTTTGAGTCAGAGCCCATGAGAGCTAGAGAGAGGTTGACGCAGGATAAATTGGTCTGAAGTGCCCCCCCCCCAATCCTCCCCTGCTTGCATTCGCTTTTAATTTCATGAGCATTAATTGCAGTAACTCAAAAGCAAATAGGAGGCAGATCTGGAGTCTTTCTCACTGCCCTCTGAGAGAGGTGGGACAGTGTAGTAGAAGAAGGGATGTCAGAGTTAAAGCAAGATAGATGAGGCTGAACTCAGAGCCATCACAGAGCAGGACGAATTAAGAGGTTTTAATAAAGGCCGCACTCTACCAAATCTACAAGCATCATATCGTGCATCTATAATGTTTTTGAGACTCACTGGGTATTTGTTGGATCTTGTGGACCACAACGAAGGCATCAGACAAGCCCACCTTTACTGGGTGATTGACAGAGCTGATCTGTGACACCTCAATAGGGATCTGAAATAGAAAAAGAGAAAAATCAATTACCAACACTATAAAGAGTTCCTTGGGACAGTCTGCTAAGTACTGACAGGTCAAATTAGTCTGTCAGTGTAGATAAACTCTCATAGGAGCCTGCTCAACCTAAAGTAAGTTAATTAAGGCTGGATATCTGTGGGCCAAATGTCCGTTTAGACTTTTCACAGCTCAAAAGGAGAAGAGCCGAACATGATAAACTGATAGGTGATGCAGGAATGAGTTCATAAAACCGAGGTTACATGAAGCAGCTCGGAAAAACAACCTTGTAATCACAGAGGTTATGTAAAAGTGAATAAAGGTCAGGTTGTTCTTTTAAAACTAATAATGGCAGTGAGAACAACCATCCCAATAGCTTTCAGATCAGCTCTTCGAACATACAAAATGAACTTATCATATAAGGGCCCTCAATCATTAAAGAAGCAGCCCTGCTGTTATAACTACTGCAATTATAATTGATCAGTAGTTATTACCCACTCCTACAGAAGCACTCTCTGTTGGATAATATTTTCTTTATGACGTAGTATTTCTTTATCTTCAATGAAGCTGCTCTTCAAAATGAAATTTGGAAATGAACTAATAAATCTAGGACATACAGTCACTAAAAGTTGTAGCATTATTCAAAATTACATTATAACTAAGTCAATGATTTAAAACAAAACAAAACAAACAAAAAAAAACCCCAGGATGGTACTTAGTGATATTTTTTTTAATGATCTCACAAGAAACCCTTTTTTGTTAGTTATGTTGTGCCACCGTGCTGTGAAAGCTAATAACTAAAGTGAAGATATGTGAATGCGGGGTAGTGCTAAATGTTAAAAATGACTAAGACGTTGCAAACAGTGTTAAAAGTTAGAAACAGCATGGAGACAGATTGTGTGAGCCGTGTGATATGGGAAAAGTGTGGAGTGAGTCACATTTTTTTTTAAACAGTGTGCAGTGATATTAAAAATGTGTCCATCTCTTTTCTGCAAACAATAAAGATCTTTGGTAAGTTCTTCTATGCACTGTATTTGTATGAGGCAAAACAAAATGCTTCATTAGACATAAAAGACACCAGAGCAATAGGAACACAATAAAAAAAAGATTAAAGAGATTAATCAAAGAGCTGAACAAGAAATAAACATAAATGTGGAAATATAATTGCTGTAAGGACTCCCAAGATTACAGTGTAGTTATAGTGTATTGCAAAATATACATAATGGACCTAATGTAAATTGTTATTCTGTATTGTGTATGGGAGTTTATTCCAGACATGTAGTACAAAAGACCAACTGCTGCTTCTACATGTTTAGTCCTGACTCTGCAAACCGTAACAAAAACCATTCAGGACCTTATAAACCTACATCAAAAAAAGCTCTTTGACTTACAAGAAGTCGCTGCAGCAGCCACAACCAAGTTGTTATAAACAGTGTCGGAAAGAGAAGAGGACACAAAGTAAGAAATAAAAGATCAGGTGGGTGGAAAAAGGAAGGATGGAGAAATCTGGGGGAAATGAGTCTTCACCTCTTTGTATGCAAAGACAATCCTGCCTGTGTTGTGCAGCGTAGCCTGGAAGGTGAAGCTTCCCAGGTTGTAGTTGTCCTGTAAGTGGACGTGGTCCCACTGCACCACCAGAGCTGTGCCTAAACAAGGAAGAACAACAGTGAAAACACATTTCAAGTCATTGGGAGTCATAAAGGAAAGCAAAGTAAAAAAATGATGCTGCAAAATGAAACACTGACTGGGTAAAGGAAATGAAGACATGAGTGTAACAAAGATCTATTTTTGAGATATCTGTTTTTTCTATTACCATCTGGGTGTGAGGTGACTGACACTGAATCAGTGTGAGCGCTGATATGAAAACGCTCCAGTGGAAAAGGATGGA
Source organism: Atherinosoma microstoma (assembly GCA_037177055.1). Classification (NCBI taxonomy): domain Eukaryota; kingdom Metazoa; phylum Chordata; class Actinopteri; order Atheriniformes; family Atherinidae; genus Atherinosoma; species Atherinosoma microstoma. Next base: position 9,749,678 of record JBBBVU010000019.1, read on the forward strand.
TCAGCAATAAAACAGAAACTCTGGACAAAACCAAATCAGAGAGAAAGAACTCTAACTGTGATGGATTATGAAGCTTAGGCAATTTCCACCGGTGTGAGAGTTTTTCATGCCGTGCAAGATTCTGCCGAATGACAATGCCGAAAATGATTGGACAATTTTTTTAAATTCTTTTTTTGTAAGTACTGCAGGGATTGAATGTGTCCAACCACAATAGCAGAACGTAGTCACCATCAGAGTGTGACCTAATTGAAATTCAAATCACAAAAATGTTTAAATCAAGCAAGATAATCCAATTAAGACATTTAAACTCAACACAGAAAGATCATCCGAAAAAATAAGATGCCAGTTTTTAGCACAAAGCAAATCTAATTCGATCAAATTTATCGAAGTAACAACAGACGTTTGAAAAGTCTGAAAACTGACAATAGATGACAAATTCTTGTGTATATAAACCAGAATTAAATCAGGTAATTGATGTACAGGACAACATTTGTTAACTCTAATAATGAATTAATTGTTTGTGTCTTTTCTGAAGCAGCTGCGCCAACATTCTTTAGTTTTAGCAAATCAATTTAACATATTATGGCTTTTTATGAAAAAAAAGTATATGAAAAAGTAGTTTATGGGTCCAGCCCAAACTGTATCTACATCATGATGGTTTCACTGATCCTGGTTACAAATCCTTTCATTGTATGAATACACAAATCATGGAATAAATCACTCATGTGGCCTTCAGCTGTGCCCTCCAGAAAAACAGGCCTTGCATTACCTTTAACACTATTTTGATTTACTGTGGACTGTGGAGAACCTATTGATGTGAAAGCCCAGCAGCCCCCCAGAGTAAGTCATTTGGCTAGTTGCCAGGGCAATAAAGGTTTGTTAACACAGCCGATCAATTTTTCCGTCACACGGCCGGAGCGCTTCCATCCAAAGCAAAGATGAGATTTAGATTCTCTGCTGACAGCTTGGAGAGCAGGGGCCACTCGTAATGCAGGAGCCCCAACAATAAATTAAATGCTGTGTGTGGTGGACACAGATGGTCTGGACACAGATGTCTCTTGTCTAAAGGTCTAATATTTTCACAACTTCATGACAGCAGTGATAAGGCCTAAAATACAAAGCACAGGGGAGAGAGGAAGAGGAGAAAGGCAGTGAGGCGCTGTATTACGCTTATGGCACACACTCAGTCAGGACAAGCTCTTAACTTAATATAAGTCTGCTTAAAATGCATCGAGTTCAGGAGGGAAAGCTGCCATGCAATCTGGGGCTTCCTGGCTAAAAATACAGAGGTGGTGGTGGTGGTGGTGGGTGGGGGGGGGGGAGCGAGTACACACTGGCCTTGTTTCTATTTTCACTTACAAGCTTTACATGCAGTATGAACTTGAAATAAACAAAACAAATATAGCCACCATTAGATCAGCAAATCCTTGCACTTGTAATTTTTATTCAAAGTTTTAAGGGTGTATGGAAAGTACTTTTTAAATCAGTTTATGGTTGGTGTCTGATATAGGCCTTGAAAAACTTTTCTATGTATTTGTTTGGTTCATGGCATCACATTGTAGAGATTATTTTGTCGTCTAAAGTCAAGTTTCTTCCAAGTTCAGTTTTGGGACTTTACAATCTGTCCTCTGCCTTTTTGAATGAGAACAATTTTTCTCTGGAAAAAAAAAAAAAAAAAACCCAAACAAAAAAACCTAAGAATACATTGATATATATAAATATATACTACATGAAAATGGTTTTTCCTTCGACAACTGAATAAATAAATGAATAACTGTATGTGAAGAATGAATAGAAATTGAATCCATTAGCTTAATAGTGACACAGAACAAAGCATTTATTTTACTCCTAACTAGTCAGAACGTGACATTTCTTTTTGTTTTTGTCATGTTGCATTTATGTAAAACCAATGCAAATAGCCAATGAAGGTCTTGTTGTAAACAGAATGCCTTTCAGCCTTAACCCCGATCATGTTTGAACCCTTACTGAATGTTATGCAACCAGAAAGTGAGAAAAGTGTTGTACAATTTACAACGTTGATCTCCCAGCATGTGAGCACAGGAAAGCAAACTCGAAGATTAACGACTTATCAAACTTAGTTTTATTTATTTATTCGAAGTGCAAGTTTGGGTCAATTTTTAAATTCAAAGAGTTTAGTTAGCCTGCATAATCCACAGTTTTTCTTAGAATATACTGGTAGAGACAAACACAAAGATCAAAAGTCTTATCATCTTTAGGGATGTCACTCACAGTAAATTCATTATTTCCTCATAAATGCTCTCTAAATCTGCTCATTGAGCAGCTGAATGGTGCGTACTTGGTGCATCGTCTGCCTGTAATTAGGTTGATGAAAAACCCAAAATCACAGCAACGGAGTTACAGCTGGAAGATTTGATTCAGGCTAGACGGCTGCATTTACATCTTTTCAATTTCTGGCTACATTTCCGGTGGATATCATCCCGCTGTGACTACTTCTCAACGATGTTAACACTGATGTCTTTAAATTTGACAGCTGTCTGATTTATTCAGCACGTATAAGAGGGCTTTGACAGGGAGTCATCATGTATAACACTCAGAACATAAGAAAACAGCTACAAGAAAGTCTACCATTATATATTATAGTAATTTAATATTTTACAGCTACAATGTCATGACAGAATGTGCCACTCTAAGAAAAAGCTATTTTATATCAGCATTACTCAGATTTGAGTTTGTATGAACTCTCTGTTTCTGATGTGTAGTGGGCTATATATGGACTGTTAGAATTCTCTTTATGGAATAAAGATATGTTAACCAGTAGCTGAGGGTGAAATTAATAACTGAATAATGCGGATATGGAATTCACATCTTCACCAGTCACATATGCTCTATTTAGCAGGTGCAAAGCAACAAAAACAAGTGAACGCTCTTTTATAGATGCTCCAACAGCCAATAATAAAGTTTCACACTGTCACTGTGAAGTTTCACACAAACATTTTTGTGAAGAACAACCAACACATTTCTGTCGTGAACGCCTAATCAAACTAGTTTTTTTCATTTTTTAAAGGAGATTTCTCTGCAGCACAGCAGAGTGTGCAGCTTTTGTGCCATATTGGCAGGACGCTGACTGACGGACAGTGAGTTGAGGAGCAGGTCGGCTCAGAATCGATTGACTGCCAGTTTGGTAGAAGTTTGATGAGCTCCACTGCAGAAGGTCACACAGTCAGTCTGTCACCATGCTGCAGAGAGTGAGACAGCGATGACGGAAATGATGGATCCGACCCAGAACAGACGGGAAAAGAAAGTTCAGAAAGCGGTTTAGATTTACGTGAGAAAGTGGAGTTTGACGGCTTTAAGGAGGTCAGGGAGGGTTTCATAAAAAGTACTTGATGATAAAGAAATGACATTTAAAAAGAACTGAAGATGGTTTACATAATCTTAATAACAAATGATCAATCTAATAATACAAAGTGTATCATATTTGATGTATGAATTTTTGAGCCTTCTGCACCAGCCCACAAAATAAAATCATCTCTTAAAGTCCTGTTAAAAACAGTTGGGCACAACTTTGGTCCACCAGTAGATTTATTAATTTTTTGCAGTTCTTAATACTTTATGATTATAGTAATTATTTGTTAAAGTCTGGGAAACATTTGAGACATTTCTAATATGTGGAATAAAATCTAGCTCAGAGTAAAAAAAGACACCCTCATTTTTCACACACTGAGAAGGATTCAAATTTGGTAATTTTGGTAAGATGAGCTCCCTCTCTTGTCTTCAGGACTGATAATTAAGACTTCAGTTTTGTCCCGGTTGAGAAGTTCTCTGCCACGACTTCATATCTAAAACACAGTATGAAAGGAAGTCATCAGGAGACATAAAAATCAATGACGTGTCTCCTGATGACATCCCGAAGTGGCAGCATAGATTAAAAAGTATTGGGCCTAAAATTGATCCTTGGGTAACCGCACAATGGATTTTATTGAGTCTTGAGGGACATGTATCCATACTTACAAAAAATGATCAATCTGTGAGATAGGAGTGAAACCATTAAAGAACAGTTCCTGAGAGGCCCACCAGTCTACTCCGTCTGTGTAATAAAATCTGGTGATCTACTGTATCAAAGGTGGCACTAAGATCCAGCAGCAGCAGGACAGAAAGTTTCTGAGAGTCCAGTTTACACCTGAGGCGTTAACAATCTTTAAAAGGGCTGTCTCGATAATGTGGTTTGTCTTAGAAACCAGACAAATATTGTGTTTGTTAAAAAAACTTGTGTAATTGGATAAAGACAGCGTTTTCCATGAAAAACAGTAAATTGGATACATGTCTGTAGTTATTGTATCTAAATTAATCTTCTTCAGAAGGGGCCTCACCACTGACGTTTTGAAGGAAGATGGGAAGACATCGGTCTGAATAAAGTAATTGTTTAAAAGTTCACGCTAAAAAAAGAAAACATAACATATTTTAAAGTGATGTGGGAACTGGATCTAAAAGGCTTAATTGGGCTTTAATTGAGAGAAAACTCAACCAAACATCTCTGTGTCAACCAGGACAAAACTCTCCAGTGTTTCCTCAAGTGAAAACAATGCATCAGATATGTTAAAATTAACATTTTGTTGAGATAAAAGGCTGGATGTTATAGCATTAATCTTGCTTCAGAAGTGGTCTGCGAAGTCCTCACAGCTGGTGGCGGACTTGTTAAAATCTGTGTTTATTAAAAGAGCTGTTGTTTCAAAAAGAAAATTCAGGATTGTTCTTATTGTCTGTGATAAGTTTCTGAAAGTGGACTGTTCTTACCTGTTTAACTGTCTTATTGTAAATTTTTGTTGGTCCTGGTAAATTTCAAAATGGATAATTAATTTTGTTATCCTCCATTTTCTCTCTGTTCTCCTGCAATTTCTTTTGAGGTCTCTGATTTCATCATTTCTCTACGGTGGTATGAGTTTGGATCTCATCATATTTGTTTTAAGTGGAGCTGCAGCATCAGTTGCTGACTTAAGTCTCCTGATTGAAATAATCCACATTAAAATCCCACGATACAGGTAAAATCTAAGCAGGAGTTCTGTATAATATATCAATAAAATCTGCAGCCACCTCAGAAGTTACATATCGTTTTCTCACAGTTCGCTATAAGATATGAGTGACGTTACCATTGTCAAAGTAGATGACAGTGGAGTTTCTGGAGACACTCGGGTCAAAGTTGGCCATCAGAGGAGCGATGTACTGGGTGGCTGTGAGCATCCGGTGGACAACGTCGCCGGTATAGATGAACCCTGAAAGAGCACGAAAAAAAAAAGAAAAGCAAAAGCAATTCATTAGCACCTCAGGATAATTTCTCAAGAAAAAACAGAAGCAAATCAAAGGGGCTTTAAAGAAAAATACGCTGAGTGAGCAGTTATGCTATGCCTTGGGGCTCCCAGACTAACTGTGCTCCTCCTCTGTTGGTGCACTACCCCCTTCTTGTCACCATCAATCATTTACTGTAGGTTAATGAAGACACCATGACATCAAAAAGGGATTTTGTTAACTTTTCCAATTTATGCACTTCTTCAACGAGGCACAGATAGATCGCTCCACAGAGAGGGACGTGCTCAGGCAACACACACACACTGCAGCCTGTATACATGGTTATTAATGGACTCCATGAAAAGGCTAAAAACGCACACTATTCATCACAAGAGGGACACTCTTTACATAAAGATGATAACAGAATCAAAAAGCTTCTTAATTTCCCTGCTGACAGGAAGTTTAACATGCCTGCTGCTATTTCAATATCTATTCAAGGAGAATAGTTTTATTCTTACTCTGAATGAGGGAAAATATAAATAAAAAAATGGAAGATCTAGACTTGAAATTATGTTTTACTGAAAACAAAGAGAAAAGGGGGCATTTGGATAAATTGGCACATGTTTGGGCTAAAGTGAAGCAAGTAAAATTTAGAAAAGGGGCAAAGTGAGTCTTCTAAGTAACATTATGTTGAAATCTCTACCCAAAAAAGAGAAAAAACATGCCGTCAGAGCAATTTATAACCATAAACCCCTATTTTCTGTCACCATGTGTTTTTTCATATGGTGGGTGGGCAATAGAAACACATCTATCACTGGAGACTACAGACAGAGCGTACTGTGAGGGGAATCAATCTTTCCCCAAAGACCTTTCCGCTCAGAATTACCTCAATATAGAGCACTGTCAGCATTCAGAAACAGGAGCAGAGAGGAAGGATATGACTTGATTTAGCCATGTGATTTTTAGGATAAGATAAGATTCTTAGGAAAGCTCTAAAATCTGATATTGTGCAGGGTCATATAAGGTCATATAAGTCAAATGACTTATATACATACCTAACTCCAACAATGCTACGGTATAAATAAGCAGAAGTTTGAATTACTGCTGGAGAATAGTCTTACAGGCGATGAGGGCGAAATCTCTACCACTTTATCCTGTTTGTTATGAAATCAGAGCCTAGCTTGAGTTAACTTTCAGCCAATCAGCATTCGGTCTATGTGTTGCATCTGCTCTGCAGGTTCTGAGTTGTTAGCTCTTTTCAGGACTACATCAGCAACACATACGCAGAGCTACCAATTTTATTATCTTTAAAAAATATCATTACAATCAATGCGATTTGACTTATATGACCTCAAAACAGCAATGTTCAAAAGCTCTTACAAGCTGTTTGATATCTGTATGGAAAAAAGTAATTGCTGATTTTAAAATGAGCCTACTGGCAAGCTAAGCTAATATTGGTATGGCTACTTTAGCAGTGCAACTAAATGTTACTGTTATCTATTGGTGCTAAAATAGCTACAGCAGAAATGACATATCTCAGATTGGGTGACCAGCATAATGGACGGAAAGAGCAATGCAGGGTGCTCGGAACAGAGGAATCTTATTAAGTTCCTTTGGCCGACATTCCTGGAGGAGGGAGCAGGGGAGAGGGAGTTATGTTCATGTAATGTATACTGTGGAATGGAACACAGCTAGTATCTTGCAGAAGGACCATTTGACACGAGGAGGGGCTGAGGATCAAACCACTGAGCTTCCCATTGAAAAACGACCACGCTTAGCACCTGAGCTGCTCCTATGCTTGCACACACCTATTTATGTAAAGCCTGTGTGGGTGGGTGTGACTGAAGTGAACAGACAGACAAGTTTCCCTCTCATACTGATGTTTTTTTGCACTGGAGGATAGTTGTTGTAAAAAGTGCATACATATAATTAAATAGCCAGCTGGACTGCAGCCTGTGTTTTATGAAAAGCATTACCTTTAGCAGGCTTAAAGACAGAGAAAGCCTTGGCAGGGAGGAGTAGTAGTAGAAAAAGAATAAATGTATCGATGGTCACAGACAAGACACTAAATAAGTTACATACAGCATGAAGAGGAGAATGGGGAGGTGAGCTGGATAGTGGTTTGTAGACAAAACAGGAAAGTGGTATTATTGACTTAAATATCAAGTCAAACACAGCACAGCAGACAGAAGCATTTAGATGTTAGATCATGGCGCATAAATGTAGAAAGTAAAGAGCTGCATTGTTGTGTCTACATGTCTAAATTATTCGAAACATTGATATAATAGTGAAGCTGTTCACTTTGTCTCACTTTAACATGTTTTGTTTGACCTCAAATTAGCCAGGACACATTCCACCTCATATTTCCCCAACATTCAACTCAACCATGTCTCCCTGTCTTTGTCCAGGCTTCACTTTCAACCTCCGAAAAGCTAAGAAACCCCTTCACCCAAACACACACCTATCTGGGAACATAAAGCCCTGCATGAAAGGGCTTTATTTCCGTTGCGCCCTCTGCTTTCCAAGCAGCCTCCCTGAAAACACAATCCAACTTATTTGGCAGTCTACAGAAAATCAGACAGCCTCTCAATACACTAAAGAGGTGAGAGCTGCAGGGCGCTCAATAGAGAGGCTATTCATTCATTATAGTTGTCCCTTACAGCAGAAGGAGACTGGACAGAGTAGGAGGGAAACTGAAGGAGCAACAGATAGAGGACAGAGTAGACATGAATAATGGAGAGGAGTCTGAGGCATCGAAAGAAAAAGGTAGGATGGAGTGGGATACTTCTTTGTTTAACAAGCTGTGTTTATGTGCGCTGCCTTCAAAAAGTTCTGGACTGTATATGTCCAAGAAAAACAGGAGTGGGAACGATCAGTCCCACCAGACTAAAGCTTCATTTTATTGGACATTGTGTTTAGACAGACTCTTTGTTCTTGTGAGCTGAGCTGTGTTTAATTTACAAGATATTTTCTGTTTATCGCAGCTGTTTTGAGCCAAGAAGAGCCAGGACAGGATCTGTATGCACACTCACATTCTATTTAGTCTTCTGTCTTTAAATGGCAAAGCTGTGAGGTTTTTATCTAAATGAAAAGCCTGCTTTTTTTCATCTTGGTGTTGACTATGAAAGACCATATTGTGTCACCATATAATAACTCCATTACCTCTTCACATCACATAACATGAAGCAATCACTGTTCCACAATCATTTTACTTACAACATAATGAAAACAGCCACATTCATTGAGAGAGAGAAAGCGGGAGATGGATTTTAGGTGACCCTAAAACTGTATATGGGGAAAAAACAGCAATAACACTACTTGAGATACTAATGAGACACTAATGAGATAATAAACATCTGAGCAGATAAGTGGAAGTAAAAACCCAAAGTCTGACATTTCCAGATCAGCAGGCAAAATAGGGATTTCCAAGTGGAAAAAATGGCAAAACCAGGGATAAGTGATGATGATACATAAGACTAAAAGCAGTGGAACTATCTGGTGGTTGTCTTATGAACCTTCAGCAAAGTTTTTATTTGTTAGTTTGAGACATGGTGGAAGTCAAAGGTCACATAACCTTTTTCTCGGAGTCCCCTGCACCTTACGAGTTTGCAGCTCGGAAAAACGAGATCACTTCGTCATTTCCCGTCAAAATTTCTTAAAATTCCGAGGACAGCTGGAATGCAAGATAAACTTGGTTTCACCCTTTTTTTCTAGATATGTCAAACAAGTTCTCATTTTGCCCAGGTGGTGTTCATCAGAGCATATCAAACCACTGCCGTTATACCTTTACTCTCCTCAGCGCTTGGCAAGGTCTAGACACTAAAACTATTCGGTTAGAGATATTTTGAAAAGAAATCATGGTTTACAAGTTCCTGACAAATGATCAGATCAGGACTCGCAAAACCATAAATTGCCCACATTTAATTCGGGTGACTGTGCTGTTATCAAAAATCATTTGGAAAAGATCTATTAAAATCTGATTGTTCACATGTTTACTCTAAATTTGCATTCTGCCTGTAAAGAGTGACAGCTGGGCCAGTAAACATGCAACAGCTGAATAACTGTCTACACAGCTGGCTGAGGTCAGAGCAGACATCATCGCTGAGGCTTTCACACACACTCGTCAATATGAAGGAGACTCTTGTTTTGCCTGTCAGTTCACAGCAGCATGCTGTAGTCATAATTACGCTGACCATATGAATCACATCTCTCAGTGTTGACATTTTCCATTTAGTTTAAAGTCATCGCACAGAAGCTTTTAAGATGCTGCATCCCCATTTCCATTATTTAGACATCTAAAGTGCTGCATGAACTTACAAAAAGGGCACGTCAAAATAAATACATCAAGTGATTAATCTGTAAATTAAACATTTATTTCATCTCACATAAGGCTATAGTAATTTATCAAATGATTGTCGACATGTTACTCAATCTACAGCTTCAAAAACAAGTTACCGTCTTTCTTTTTTTTGATATTTAAGAAGCAATCTACTTTTTAAAATCTTGGTTTAAAGGTATATATATAGTTATTTCTGCAGGCTGTGGTCATCTTAGATTTCTAAGATTAAGAAGATGCAACCATAAAATAGGATTTGGACCTCAGATGCTCAATATGGCTGAATGTCAAACCAATCTTATTGCTCAGACCATTACGATGTTGGAGGTAATGGTTGGGTTAGTGTCTAGAAAGTAACTGAAAATAGATGTGATTCTTCTGCTGTGTTGTCTGACTTTGTTAGGGAATTATCTTGTCATGAAAAAAATATGTACAGAAATAAAAACTGACTTGCTGACAGAAATTAAAGGATGGATGAAGGATGTGATGAGAGGAGGATGAGCTGACTGGTTGTGGGAGTATGAGGAGTTTTTAGAGACAAAGCCCCTGAGGCATGAGAGGGGAAGATAGCTTCCACCTCCTCCATCTCTGTCTGGAAGTATGCAAATTCCTGTTATCTCCTCCGTGCTAGTAGAGCTTGTGCCTGTCCAGTCCTCTTCACTGTCATCCAAAACGTTTTTAAAGCCCTGTGATTGAACATCAAGCGGGAAAACCAAGCGGTGATGATAATGATGATAATGATGATAAGAGATGCAACAGATCATTGCTTTATTATACCAGTCGCAGTTAAACATAGCATGGCATCTCTGAAATAGTTGGGTAAGAGCAAGGCTTTAGTCTGTGATGTGATAATTGCTGGTTGGGGTGTTTGTGGTTTCACCTCCAAGACTCAAGTGGAAAATTGTTTTGCACACTCTGATGAACACGTCTGCTGTATCACGTGCCTGATACCCCCACCTCCCCTATCCCCATCTATCAGGATGCCACTTGGCAGATCGACTCCAGTTTCCAGTCCAAAACCACTGGTCTGGTTTCTATCCCAGTTAAGTCTGGCGTGGATTCCTGGGAGTGTTTTTCTATTTTTTTTTTATTTTTTTATCCCTCGGTCTAGCAGACTATCCTGCAGAGGTGAGAGCTGTACATGGTCTTGTATCAGGCTGACAGCTTGGCTGGCAGAGGGTTGTTAGTGGTTGTGTAGTGGTTTGTGCCAGACGTTGCTTTTCAACCAGAAATTGTCTGATTTAGTTTTACCGGTGGCAACATTTGAAGAAATAATTCAATGTTTTCTCCTTTTCTGAATTCAAGGTTGAAGTCTTTGCAAACCTGTCCCTCTCACAGGCAGAGAAACATTCAGGCACAAACATATGTGTAAACACAACATTTCATACATGCCTCTTTACACCAGACTCATTTTTTTTATAAATCTCACCACATTTCCTCCTAAAACCCCACAGCAATAAAACTGTCTGTGTACAGTCAAATATGCTGAGCACATACATCCAATAAAAACACCAATGCCTACTTCTGAAAGAGCAGAGTCCAACTTACCACCAGTCGCCACGGTGATTTCACGCAGGAGATGTCCATAAAAAGGAAAATCGAAGGACAAATTTACTCTCTGTGAGGGGAAAAACAGACAGATAGGCCCAGTCAGGGAGATTAAGGGAAGGAAAAACCCAAGAAAAAAGACTCTTCGCTTCTTAAAATCCCAAATGATTAAGATCAGAGGAAAAATGTGGACATTGAATACAAAGGTGACCAAATGAGTTACTGTGGCACACGGAGGGCAAATACAGAAAATCACTGAAGAATTTCTTTCATACATTGTTCAAATTGATGGAAGAATGCTCTGTCTTAACCTTATCTTTTAAGTTCTTCATTTAATTATACATAATGAAAACAGAAAATGCATTTTAGCACGTTCCACGGCTTACATTCTCCTCATTTCATCCAAAAACTGAATATGCCACAACCACTGCCAGAAGACGTTATGGAGATTGACAGTCCACAGTAAACACACAGCTTTGTGGTCCTGCATTAGTAACAACCCTGAATTTCACAGACCGTGTAGCCAATCTAGAGCTTAACTTCTCTGCAAACGTTCTGCAATGGAGTCGACCTCTGTGGCTGTGTTATGTTTTATGACCTTATCAGCCAATTTTGTTTGGTTTGGGGGCCAGAATACTGGCAGACGGCAGAGCTGGGCAAGAGCGAGCTCTTGAGTGTTTATGCAGTTTCTGAGGACTTGAACTGTTTTTGTTCATAATGTTAAGTCTGTTGCAGTGCCACAGATCCTTTCAGCACAGATGGTTTTCCCCTCTCAATAATTCAGCCAAGATTTCCATATGCCCTTTAAACTCCAAACTACTTGGCTGACCGTTAAATTAGAACATATAGCCTACTTATTGATTTTTCAGATTAAGTCAAAGAACAACCTCCCAGCTCTGTTGTTTGGAGGACAAGGCTGGCTTCTTAGCCAGATTGTTATAAAACAAAGGTGAAAAAGTTTGCTTCAGGTAGTATGGTTCAATCCATCATCACCAGACTGAAAGTGGAGGTGCAGAAGGCACAGTGATGGACTCTATTCTGTCTCCTCGCCAGCTTTTATTCACCCTGGGTACTTTCTGTTTTTAAGCTGCCATGCTGCTCTGTTTCCCTGGTCTGCTGCTGCTTCATCAGTATGCAGATCACATAGGTCACCTGCCTCCGCTGACATGGAGGGAAGGGAGCTTTTAAACGGCAGAGAAGATTTGAAGCCGCATGAAGAATACATTTTTTTGTAACCTTACGTTCACAATGAAATGAAAGGAAACAAAAGCTCGGTGGCCTGTTTAGTCCTGTCAATGTGGTGACAAAAACTTCACTTTTGTTACAGAAATTCATCCACAAGTTGGGGAAGGATTTGCACATGCAACAGAGAAAAAAGGAATAAAAGATATTCTTCAGAAAGGATATTGTACTTTTTTTTACCATATACTGTAAGCTAAAATCAATAATTATGATTTGAGACTCATTTTTAACATTTTCTGTCAAGGAGCCTGACTTTGCAGTAATCTTTTAAAGTGCTCTTGAGTAATAGTTTTCCTGGCTTTCTGAAGGTATTTTGTTAAGTTTTTTTTTTTTTTTGGGGGGGGGGGTTGGTTGCTCTTTCACTTATTTTGGTCTCATTTCTTTGGTTGTAATTCTGAAAAATGACAGAATAACATTGACAGGCATAAAATAAAATTGTTGCAGCAATAAAATGATTCCCAAAGTACTATTCACCAAAAACTTGGTATATCTCAGCATGCAGAGTGTCCTTAACAATTTTGAGGGAAATGGGCAAATAGGGGAAAAAGAAGGCTACAGCAGATTAACAGTATCCAAACGTGAAAAAGAAGGAAGAAAAAATCCAGCAAAGACCTGACATTGGACCACAGAGATCCATCTGACCCTTCAGTTAATCCAGTTCATGACAAATGATCTACATGGAAGGGTGACTGTCAAGAAGTGACTTTTTAAAGATGGGAAACAGAGAAATAAAACTGAGGTATACCAAATGATACAAGAACTGGACTGAAAGTCGGTGGCAAGAGGTTTTGAGGAGGGATGAATCCTCCCCAAAGCCCAGACTTTAACATTATTGAAGCAGAGTGGGGATCATCTTGAAAGAGAATGGAACAAAAGACAGAAAACATCCAAAGAACAGCTTTGAAATGTGCTTCAAGAAGCCCGGAGAACTATTCCTGAAGACTATTTTAGAGAAATGCAACAAAGCTTGTCCGAGAGGATTCAACTTTGCTGAAGAATAAAGGGGCTCATAGCAAATATTGACTTACAAACTTTTGATATCTGCACAAACTTTTGTTTTTGTTTTAAATGAAGAAATAAGACATTGGCTCAAGGCATGTCCACAATTCTGTATATTTGTGTTCTTTTCAATCTGAAAAAAATGCAGTTCCAGTATCAGAGGTGGATGTTGGTTGTTTTACCAGACACATTTGAAAATGTGCTTTTTATGGATTTCCATGTGAATAAGTTTAAATAAGGTTGTCCACCAGCATCTTTAATCTGTGTTTTGTAGCAGAACTTTAAAAACTAGCAACAATTCAATTTCTAACTTTTCTGACAACAATTCAGCTCTAATTATTTTCTATGTAACTGAGCTTGTTTTGCGTTTAAAGCCACAAATCCCAACCAACTTCAACATTCAAAATGAAGTTGCATTCCTGTCATGCTATTGCCGACTTACCGCAGCTTGTCTGTGTGTGTTGGACAAAATCCCATGGATTTTCACTTTGTCCTTTTCCATCTGGTCAAAATTTATCCACAAGTCCCTGCTCATGGGATCTGATGGACCGTATGTTTTTGATGTGTAGTAGTTGTGATCCGTGTCCTCCTAAAGAATGACAAAAGAAAATGTTGGCTGTCACTTTTCATACTGGTCCAAATAAAAAGATGCCATAAAGTCAACAACATGAAATATATTTAATTCAGCTTCAGAACAAATTAGCTTCTAGATCAAAATACAATATATTAGCATTTATTATCATTATTATTATTATCATTATTATTATTAAAGAGTAAGTATTTTCTGTTCTTTTTTTCTTTCCATTTAAGCTCAACCAGCACAAACATTAAATTTGATCCATGTTATTCAAGAAAAGAGTCTTAGTTAAAGAAAGCCAATCAACTTCATCTACTATAAAACAGCCTGAGCCAGCAAAGTCAGGACTCCCATTAATAACAGAAACATTCATAGACTTTTTATTAGGCATGTGGGAGAGGCCTGTCGGCTTTTATTGTTTCCTGTGCGGAATTAAGCAGAGTGCTTGTGTTATCTTTTTTCTTCTGGGTATAATGATACCTTACAAATGCGTCTTTCATCTAAAACACTCTTAAAGTTAATGTTTTGCTGGATGAGGAACCAGGAAGAGGTGCTGACTGTAATCTGACTAATAGGAACTCACACAGCTGTGTGGGTATTTTGATTTATGGGCGGTAGCATTGACAGCTACTGTGCTTCAGTCATGAGACAAACAGAATTAAAGCATAATCTCTTTCTCTTTTCAGTTAATTTTGCTTCAGGGATTCATACACTCCTTTGAAAATTATAATGTAATACTTTGACTCAATATTCGGACTGGAATATTATGATTAAGTGAGATGTTGTTAAGTCTTTGTGAGACTGATGAACATCAGAATTCCAAATGGAGCTCAGTCATGTAGGTGGCGTTACTACTGATTAATTTGTAGATTTAAACAAACATTGCGAGAAGCCTTTCATCGCAGCTTTCAATGCAGACAAATCATGTCAGGAAAAAAGGCCCCTGCAGGCAACCTTATTCAGCACATTACTTGCAGAATATAAAACAAGCACCCTTGTAAAAAGAGCAGACACAAATGCATGGCTGTGAGGTTTTCTGCTAATCAGCGCAGGATGATTTTGGTCTCAAAGAGAAGGATCGAAAGAGATATAGACTTCTTTGAGATGAAAGGCGCCAGCTGGCAGGACTTCCCCTCAGGGGATAAGGGGAAGGTGGGCAGGGTGCCATCGCCCAGCTGGGTGTCAGTGGACATGAAGCTGTGAAGGCTTTTCCAGAGTGAAACAAACAGAAAGCAGGAGGCTTGGCCATATAAACAGGGAAAATATAAAAAGCAGAGGAAGAGGTCTCTGGTTCATTAAACCAAACAGAATTAGTCAGATACTATAAATCTGCAAATTGACTTGATTTTGAATAGTCTTATTGGTAACTAAAGCAGGTCATGTAATTCATGTGCATAAAAAAAAGCATATTCATAAAGAAAATGTGGTGGTATTTCACATCATAGACAATTTTTAAATTAAAGTTGACTTAGGAGTGCTAAGTTATTTTGTATTTTAAATTGGGCCGGGCACGTTATAATCACATTAATGAATTAACGCCATTAATTATTTGATCAATCGTTAAGGCTTTTTTTTTTTTTTTTCAAAGTTCTTGCTTACTGGCTCTGAACACGCAGACAAACCACATGCTGAGGCACCAGTTGCCATTAGTCAAATGCTTGGGTCCCTGAGTCAGAAGGGGTTCTCTGAGTGCCAACCAACTTTGACTTGCTACTACAGAGCAGTGACAATGTGGAGAGTTTGCAATGACAGTGGTCGATCAGAGCAGAACTCCATAAAGTGGCCCCACCTCTCGCTCTTGCTGCAGCCAACTTGTTGCCATTTAATCAGTAAGTCCTAAAATTTTCATCCTTTTGTGTCATAAGTATTTGATTTTATTACATCATTATTTAAAATGAGATATACAAGAAATAGTTACTGGTAAAAGCTGTTTATTTGTTTTGTGTTTGTAAACCAAAAGTTACTGCATTTTCTTCGTATAGCTTTACTTTTTAAAAGAGAAGGATATTTTGCACGTAACAATGTGATTAATGGCAAAAATGGCATGCGATCAATCGTGATTAAAAATTCTAATCGTTGCCCAGCACTAATTTTAAACTCATCCTACAATATATTTAACTTATTTGTTTTATTGATACAATACTGTGACAAAATAAGTTTTGGAGGGATTTGTGAAGGTATTAAAGATAAAATATGAAAACATCCGACTATTTCAAGTATTCAGACACTTCATTTGTATTTTGATTGGATCTGAGGCTAAGCATAGTTCAAAGACATGTTTTATAGGGTCTATTTCACCCATTTAAAAAAAAACCTTGAATATGTTATTCTTTGGGGAGCGGTCCAGTCCACATATTGTAGAGCTCCCAAGAATTATTTGGCCCAAATGCACCTAATGGCAGCCTTGAGTTCTTCTTGGAGATTATCCTTCAAGCTGGACACACCTTTTTATTTGGAAGTTACTCCGCTTCTTTTTGGCAGACATGGTCGAGTTCAACCAGAATGCGCGCTACCACTTCCCATTCAACTATTTCCAGGCCTCTCCAGAGAAGCTCTACTGGGTTCAGGTCCAACGTCTGGCTGGGCCACTCCAAGACAGAGGTTTCGTGAAGCCTCTCATGTGTTTTCCTGGAAGTATGTTTCAGTTCCTTTTCATGCTGAAAAGCAAATCTTTACTCCAGCCAATTCCACAACCAAGAAGAAAAGATTTTCACTCAAGATTGCTTAAGAGTTCCTGCATACATTTTCCACCTCTATCCTAGTCTACTAATCCCTGCTATCGAAAAACATCCCCACAACGTTCTGCTGTCGTTTGTCTTAATAGAGGTCATGCAGAGTGCTTGATTTCTTTCATACATGTTGAAGGGAATCGTGGACAATTAGTTTCTGTTTCTTTTCTTCAACATGGTCTGCGATTCATCTGGGTGACCTTCAACAAATTCCCACCAGGCTCTCCAACGCTTTTCAGTAAAGACAGGCCCTTTGTCTGACCACTCTATCATAAAATCCTGATTGGTGGAGTGCTGCACGTCCTCCTGTAAGATTTTACAATCTCCACAAACAAACTCTGGATCTCGTTGATTGTAATCACTGGTTTGTTGACTACCAATCTGAACTAAAGCCTTTACTGAATTTAGCTGAAAAGAAAGAAAAGCTGTTGCCTTTTCCAAACTTAACATCTTAGAATGAATGAAGGCTGCTGTAATTTCAGACTCTTTAAAAAGAACTGACAATTGTTTGTCCTTCCAAAGATCTGTTACTCAAAGCAATCTTGTCTTCCTGGTCCACACACAGTTTTCTCAACCTTGGTTCATTCACCATCAGTTGTTAAATTTTAAGTAGACAGGTGTGTGGCAACTTCATTAGGTCAATTGAATTCAAACAGGCACAGCTGACAACAGTGAAGAAGAAGAAGCACCTCAATGGCTGCTGGCAGAAGATGCAGCAGAGCTCAAGGTTGAGTGTTGCAATTAAAGGTCTGAATATTGATGTAAAGAGGGAATTAGTCACTTACAAATGAACCTAACATGAGCTAAACTCGATAGAATCTGAAAACTTTCCACTGGTACTGTATGTATTGGAAGCTAGAGAGAACGGATCCATGTGCTGTACATTTAAAGCTCTGTGTGGTGAGAGAAAGTCTGGATCATATATTGATTTACAGCTAATATAACATTTTAATGGCTATTTCTGCACAGGGGATGCTAAAATCTCACTGAGTAATCTTTTTTAAATATGCTTGAAAGCACTACTTAATGCAATATGAATAATGTTTAGGGTATTAAAAACAATATAATTACCAGTTTGAGTATATTTCTGGGGTGTACTGAACACGTTTCATTTGGTTTATTAGATTTTGAATATAAGAAAGATACATTTTTTTAATAAAAAATGAAAAATTGTCTTGTACACTAATGTATGCATATTTTAATCTATATTATAAATGCATACTGTCCTGTAAAAGGATGTCAGATGTCTTCATTATTGCGCACACAGTTCAGTGGGGATAATTGCCAATTGCCCCTCACAGATGCTGTAGAGGTGAAGATGCTTCACTAAAAAGCTCAGAGGGAGACTGAACCCCTTCCAGTCCACTGCAGCAGTTCATCTGACCTTCATGAACTAAAATACTGCAACTAGATGGAGGAAAAAAACAGAAATTGCTACTGAAAATGGAAGATTTTGTGTTTCCTGTGTTCAAAATATATAAATAAATAAGAAAATTCAGGGCATAAAACCATTCCAGATTCCCTCCCCTTCTGGTTTGAAGCTTTTACTTGAGCTGCTCAAGACATCAATATTGCATTATACTGAGACCTGAATGTTGCGCCGACAGTCTTCACTTCTGAATGGCTCTATAACACAGGGGAGACCATGAAAAAAGGAATTTATAGCTTCACCCTTATGAGATTTTCTGCAAGTTTTAGTTAAATAAAAATGTCTCTAAAATGCTTCTTAAGCTGTCTCTTAAGCGTTAGTTGTGGATATGGAGGTGTTTTCTTTTAAGAACATAAAGGAAAAGCGCATTAAAAACTGTAATCCTCAACTGTTCTTAAAAAGGAGCTTTGAATAAAAAATTTGACAAGCTGGGATTAAAATGTTTGTTCTTCCAAAGACACAAAGCCATTCTGTGCAGTAATATCACACAGAGTCCTGTTTGAAAAATGCCCTTTAATGTCGCCATCGCTCATGCGTGCAGTTCTTTTTCAGTTGATAATGCCTGTCATCCATTATTCCTTACCGCACTCCATCTACTGCCACTGGCAGCAGCTTGGTGGTGAAACATCAACATACGGCTCGGTACTGCACTAGAATATTATAAATTATCCTTACCAGTGGAACCGAAACCAAACCACATGCTGTCATGAATGAATGCTTGAATCTTTTTGTTTGAATAATATACCAATATACAAAATAGAAGTCAAGTTATCTAAATGATTGAGTCAAATTAATCCAAAAAATGGGCATGATGTGTTAAATCCCTTGTTCATTCTCTCAGTTTATGAATACGTCATTTATGTCATCTAAAGATATTGTCAAGAAAAAGCTTTTCGTCAAGCAACTGTACAAAAAGTCAGTTATCACTGTAGAAAATGAATTCTACCAGAACAAAAACACATGTCAAGTTGAAACTGCAGCAATTTCTCAACATTTGTGAGCTGAGAGAATGTTGTCAGGTTGATGAGTGTATTTTCCAGGTTTTCATGAGTGATGTCAGTTGTGCCCATAAATGTCCAAAATCAACTTTTATACATAGAAACTGCACAAAATAAGAAATAGCCTTTTATGGTTGAAGACAGGGGCGGGTCTAGAAAAACTAAAGTGGCCATCTAATGCAAACAGTAAAGCAAATTTTGGAAACGCAAACAGCCAATAATATGTTTACAATTAAACAGTTTGGACAGAAAAGAGGTAATATCGCCATGTAGGCAGTTGGTGAGATGATGATGTATGAACGGTGCATTAAGAACAAGAACATGGTAGTGTTGATGTAAAACAACAAAAGTATATTACAAACTGCATTTACTTACAGGTTACTTAAAGATCCAGTTTAAACAAAATATTTGTTAAAATTCAAATGTCTTTTTTGGGGTGTCAGCTTTAGGGACAATCAGATTTTAGGGGTGCCCCATGCCACACTGCACTTCTGAAATAAATTCAGTTTTCCTTTCTTGGTCCTACAGAGATGTATTAGATCCTCTAATACACCATCATATGAGTATCTCCATTTGTTTTCCTACATCACTATATATAATTTCCAATGCCACCAAACCCAAATGCTTAACAAGCATGTATCATCTTCTTTGCATTAGTGTGTTGTTTCATCAGACAAACATGGACAATGTAAACTATCCAAACCAATATCTGAAATGTCAGCACACAGACAATTACCATATGGAAGTAAAGCAATACACTTTTTCACCCAGATAGCATTAGGATAACTCATTGGTTCAGTAGTCAGTTTTCACAGAGCACCATAAACAAGTAAAGATGTTCAGTCTACGAAGTACAACTGATTCAATTCTGTGAGAGAATAAAATGTCCCTACAATGATGGATTGCTCTTGAAATTTTTTTTTAACAAAAATGACTAACAGGCTTTTCAGTTGAATCGAAAATAATGGGCACTGTTTCAAAAGCAATGAAAATGAATTCAGCAAGCGGTCTTAGGTGAATCAGAGCATCCAATGTATAATTTAAAATACTGTCTTTTGTGGTTGTATACCAGATCTCATGAATTTGATTGGCAAAGTGTATACGACTATAGAAATACACAAAAAGAGCACAACGTCAAGAGGAACATGACATACTCAAAAGCTCACCACTTCCACAGCATGAGAGTAAAAACTACAGCAAAATATGCTGAAATTTCAATAGATATGAGTTCATGTAGAGTATACTTTCAAGCTGCAGCAGCTGCATGAGATGGTGAAGCACTAAACAAACTGAGGAAACCATCTCTTTCCAAACATACTATCCTCTGGGACTCTTTTAACAAACTAAGACACAAAACAAACAGATTAATGCATCAAAAAAAGAGTAAGGGGAGCACAGCAAGAGTCTATGTTGTTTAGTCTCCTTATACTGTAGTTTCCCCAGCAGAGCCTCCAGACCTGTTAAGTTGCAGATATCCAATGACACCTCTGCAATACAAACCAAACCCTTATTGCAACACATCAAATCAAATTAAACAAGCATGAGCAAGATGGATAGTCAACCTCCCTCCTATCCCCACATCTCTGATAGACCGTGTGCTGTTATTGGCAATCTGACATGTCTGACATTGGTGAAGTTATCCAGACAGGCTTTAGTTTCAGTTTCAGTGAAGACATGAACATCCAGGCGTGAAAATGAATGTGCACATCAATTTTGGCAGGAAGTCGAGAAGTTATTTGTCTGTCTTGGCTTCATTCACGTGGTTGAAATATGATACAGGATTTTAAAAAGCAGCAGTCTGAACAATCGATCATCTGACTGACAGCCACATGTGTGTCTGTGTGTGTTTATGTTCTTATAAAGATGAGACTTGAATGTTAACAACTTTTAGTAAATGTTTGCTTGCTGTAACTTTGTCATCTGTGTGGTTTATGCTATAATGCAAGGCTCCTGCATTTTGGACTCAAGTATTTAATGCTGCACAGCTTGTGAAGGTCCACTGAGAAAAAAAAATATTATATTAAGTTCCATAAATACAACTGGCTGGAGGTCAGGGTTTCATATTCAGTCTGCTTGGTATTCAAAACAGGAGCTCAATGTGATTTTTCCACTTGAACAGGTGTTGAGGGTGGTGGAGAATAAAGGTCAGTGGATGTCACATTTTATCTCAACAAACAATAACTGCAAGCATCTTGCAGTATAAACTAACAAGCATGTGCATTAACAGCTGGGATAGGCTTCAGCCCCCCAGAAATAAATGTCCATAGACAATGGATTGATGAATGGGTGGACTATGTGGTGCCTTTCTAAAATATATGTGGCAGCTGGGCCAAAAAAGTCATCTTACTTCTTTAGTCATTTTACTCCCTTCTTTAGGATGTTTTAGTAATCTTACTCCAGGCCAATCAAACATTAGTATAACATACAGTACATTAACAGCACACTATATGGACAAAGATGCTCAGATCATTCCAGAGACTGATGATTGTTGTGAAGGATCGGTTTTAAATTTCCGAATAACCTTATTCAGAGATTGCTGTTACTTTAGCATTGTTTAGTTTGGAGTTTTTGCAAACATAAACTTGCATAAAAAATAGTTAGTTGGAACTATGTTTGAAAATTTGTCACTGTTTAGCTCTAAGACCACTTGAGTCATCCCAGAGGCTGGAGAGACAGTGCTCAAACAAGCCAACAGTGCAACTCTGTATTTGATGCCTTGTACCGCTGGTAGGGCACAATGAAAACCGTTCAGGTATCATATGTGGTCTCCCCCCCACCCACCAACCTGCACAGACACAAACACACATTTTGTCTGCACTTTGAGAAATGACAAAAAGAACGGACGAAGAAGTAAAGGACCCAACACGGGTCCTTGAGGCACACCTGTTGTGCTTTTAATATAACTGGAGCATGGATCTTTAACTCTAACACACGGCATCCTATTTGCCAGATATAATGAAAGCCATGCCAGTGTTTAAATCTTAAAGTTTAGAGATAAGTACATCATGATTCATGGAATCAAGTCCAAGAAAACAGCAGCAACAATTTCTCACTTTTCAAGCTCTCACCCTTCATAGATATATAAAACATAAATGCTTCTTTAGCTACTGATGTACTACGCTGCTATGCAGCTGGTGTGCAACAAGTCACTGAATTCCTAACATATTTTCGTTAACTTTTGTTTGTTTTGAATAAGAGAAATTTGATATAATGCTGACAATTTGGACTTAAACTTAGGTAATAAGGGGAGATATACTAAACTGCCACAGCTTAGTGTGCGCTCAGATCCATTAACAACAGTTTAGCATTTCAGAGAGTTGACCCCTGAGAGTTGCTCAAAATTTGTAGCATTGTACCACTTTTGCTTGATCATACGTGTTGACTAATTTAGCTCTGATAATGAAGACTGGTCACTTTGTTGGAAAATCCACTTCTGCCAGGTGTACACACGTAATTACATAAACATAACCTCAGACATAGTTTCCCTAATATTTGATCTTTATCTTAAGTAGCTGTTGTTAAGAAAGTTAAGTTTGGCAAAGAGGTGATGAAAAATGCCCATCAGGCAGCAACTCACAAATGCATTATTGTTTAGTGGAAAAATGGGATTTTTTTTTGTTTCTTTTAAACGTACTGTTTTGCAGGAATTACAATAAAGCCTGACAGAACATTTCTGAGATATACAAGCAGAGTAATACTTTACTGACATTAAGAGTTTCCAAAAGCCATTAGTGACAGCATAGCGGGATAAGTAGAAACATCACAGTGCTGAATAGGTAATGAGACCTGACTTGAATTCAGTGACACTCACTCATTCCCACAGTGTGTTCCAACCTTTCTGAAGATGACCTGAAGACACTGTAAGCAGAGAAGCTCTTTAATCCGGGTTAATGATCTGGAGAGCTGCTACAATGAGTAACAGTCATTCAGGGCGTCAGACAGTCTGCTGTACAAGCTTCTGTTTTAAACCTGCATGTTAAGGTGAGATGAGGCTATTGTTGGAAACTTCTGTTGAAACACCAGTTAACCCAAACACAGGCTGGCCTCAAAGCAAAAACAAAGACTGACATAGATTCCTTTACTTCTATAAAACAGACTATTGATTTCAATTCAATTCAATTCATCTTTATTTGTATAGCGCCAATTCACGACAATGTCATCTCAGGGCGCTTAACAGACA
>JBBBVU010000019.1:9773080-9799922 GCA_037177055.1 Atherinosoma microstoma
GAAATATGTTAATGATGGCAGTACTGTCATACATTTATACATGGGAGATAAGGAGCAGAGAGATGAGGATGAAAAGCACAGAGATGAGGATAAAAAGAACAGATTTGTGGGATCAAAATTGAACAATGCTGACTCAGATGAGCACAACCTTGATAAATCCACTCTACTTTGAAACAGCACACATGTTTATAATTCTGTTTTTCTAAGTCCGACATATCCACACATTGAAATTAACATCATTATTGCCTTTTTTTTTTTAAATCTCTCTCTTTTCTTTAAAGGTATCTTTAAGAAAAACCTTGCCATATTTAAAGGCTCAGATCTCAATAACCATTTGTGTGAACACGCAATAGATTAAAATATATTCAACCCTATGTGCTTTTGCATGTTCCAGACAATGCTACCTAGCAAATCACATTGTTTAAGTAGAAAGGAAGCAGTGCAGTAAACATCAGCTGTTTTTCTTTGACGTGCACTTTCATGTTTATAAAAATTAGAAATGAATTTTAAAAATTAAAAATTAATCATTTAAGTCAGTGGATTGGACTTTTGTAAATAGAATAGATTTTGAAATTTTTGGTGAACAGTGTGGCTTTTAAACTATGCACCGGTTTTTTAAATTGTGTTGACAGTTTAAGTAAAACCAGAGTTATGATTAAAAAATAATGCATGGCATACTTTCTTTGTATGTATTGTCATGTTTGGTCCCTGTTTGGTGCAGGAAGAAATGGTAAAAACGTCCGATTCTAAGGGCTCGCAAGCAAGAAAAAAATAATGCAAAAAACCCCCCAAAACTATATGACAATAGACCCATTCGATTGACTGCGTCTATCTAACGTCTGACTTCATGGTCAGACGAGAACTTAGTCGTTAGGTGCGGGCTATAAACACAACGCAGCAAAGCCCGACAAGTTCGTCGACGTGACAACTGCAATGATGGAAGATCTCACGGCATTTGCCTTCTCTTTGCAGATGTGATGTAAAGTACACGCAGTGTATAGTGATTCAAAAGAAATAAAATAAAGGGAATCATTCATTTGGATGGGGTAAAAATAAATGCAGGTCACAATCTGCCCCGTCAAAAATACTTACGCAGGACAGAACTGGATCAATTCATATTGGCGCTGTGCTCTCACTTAATTGTTTTAATATCTATTCCTTCTTATTGTTTATGTATATGTGATGGGTCTGAAAGGCACCTATAAATGCAATGCTTTATTTTATTATTATCATTATTATTTGTCCATGGATAACAAATAGGGGGGAGCGCAAAGGCGGCATGATCAGAGGAAGCATATACACCAATAAGTCCTTGCAGGTGTATTTGAATTAAACAAATCCAAATTATGAAGAGGATCTGTGAAATGATTGCCCATGTGTTTTATTAACATACGCTTCTTATCTAGGCTGAGTGTAATCATTTTTAGGCTGTGATACATTTTGTATTGCTTTGTGAAGCAGCCACACATTGACCTGTTCAGATCTAGATTAGCCTAATTGCAATATGAAATACTAATACTAAGGCTGTTTGAAATAATTTTGTAGCCTACTAATAACACCAAAATGGTTTTATTACTGGAGGCAACGGAGGCAGGTCCACAAGCTGCAGTTGGTGAGCTCCAGCTGCACACTCCGGCTGCAGTCGGGTGGCTCCTGCGATATTTTATGGTCATGTGGTATGGTCACGTATTCCGGTCCATTCCAGCCGCAGTCTGAAGTCAGACAAGATTTCTAACCGGCATGCAACACTCCGGGACCACAATCCCTTGCTTCCAGACGGGTTGTGCTGCAGATAGCCGAAGTCGAACGAGCCCAACGTGACGCATTTTGTTGCTGAGTAAGAGGAGAAGTTGTAGGTGAGACCAAAATCTACCAAAATCAGATTGAAGTGCTGCCTCCTGATGGACAGGAGGACACACAGCCTGGTGATGTCAGACCTGTGATGTCCTCTCAGTCTTGTGGTGGACAGAAACTGTTTTTGTGGAGTGGAACAAATAATTGGTGTGGCATCTTATGGCGACAGCTGAATAATCTGTAAATAATTGTACAAAAAACCACCAGAGACATCGCTGCCTAAAAAGACATACACAAAGTAAATGAAGAATTGCTCCACAATAATAAGGATCATAAGCATGTTCTAGGGACCTCAGAGAATGTATCCTCAGTGTCAAAAATGTTAGCTATGTTACTATGCCTGAGTAAATGATAAAAAACAGAAGAAGAATGTAAAATTTCTGTCCTCGCCTGCTTTTTCCCCAAGTTGACAAAGGGTAATACCATCATTCAATACATCAACAAAGGGATGGTGGTGGGTAAATGATGTGTAATGACAGGAGGAGTCACTGGCTGTTTGGTCTGGGGACTGCTTTCCCACCACACAGCAACACATGAGCAACGTAGAGGGAAAACAACAATGGAGGACATGTTTGCTTGTTAGCGTAAAGATATATGAACATGTATGAAAGCATACTTGTGTGTGGATGTGACATGTGAAGTAGTGTGTACATGTTCATGCAGCAGTAAAGTGTGTTTACGGCTATCTGTATACTCTGTGTGAAGTTTAAAGTGGTATGTGCGTGGACGGGCACACGCATGAATGTTTACAGCTGACGATCAAAGCTTCATCCCTCTTCAGTGAGAGACGTGAGGCTGTGAACCTGACATGATTAGAAGTCAGGGTAAAACTTAACGAGCTGTCTAAACCCAGGCGGCCGCCATCATTATGACTAAACACCTCAATGCTGTGTGGCAGACAAGGCGCCACAACAAGGAACAAGGGTGACGCCTTTCATTTCCATAGACACAAACACAGGTCAAGCACGGCTATTAATCTCCTGCAGGTCCACCAGCCTGTTCTCACTGTAGGAGTCTGGCTTAATTTCCTGTTCTGGTGTCTGAGGTCAGATTTAAGGGGATCCATTCCTATACAGAAGGTAGATGAACACCTGAGGGCTGAGTTTAATTTGCTATAAAATATTAAACCTTGAAGGGCACTCATCATCTTCTTTTTCATTATCAAACATCCTTTCTTCTAAGGAGATTTATAATTGCTCCAGGGAGATGGACAAAGCATATTTTTAGGTACAGCTCTACCAAAGACTTTATTGTTTCATTTTCTTCATACTATATGGATTTTTCCAAATACAGGAGTGAGTCAAACTGAATCAAACACAAAAAAACTCAACTTAAGGAAGTTGGCCTTAAATGTCTACAACAAACAATAGCTGCTGTTTAGTTATTTGCAATAACGGCCTTTTCTCTTAAAATCGGACCTACTTTCAAGATAATTGTCCCCAAAATAGTACCAGAAGTTTTTCTTTGAGGCTGCAGACTATAAAATGTTTATTATGATTTGCAATTATTTGCTGCAGTTTAAGGGGAAATAATTTTACATTTTCCAGTAACATTTAACATTTCTTATACCATGGTCTGGGTGGATACTCGATTCTGATTGGCTACAGGGTGAACATTAAAAAGTAATGTAGGACACCAGTTAAAAAAAGTTCCGGTCAAATAGCCTGATTGTTCTAAATTATTGCGCTGCCTAAAGTGCTAGATGGTAACCGTGGCAACAGAAAGACAACATACCTCAGCTTCCCGCCTCCGCGTCGTCCATTATTTTCTGATAATGGACACCTGGTCGGGCATTATCCCTTACGTAGTACATGCTTCACCTCTTTTTAATCTGTAATGTGACTCAGCTTTTTATAGCCTTTCTCAAAAACGAATAGATGCAAATTTGTTTTCAATAATCCCCACAGCACCTACATTAGAAAAAGTAACCGTCTGAAACTCACAGTGGAAACTCAAACTGAATATTCATGTCACAGTGCTAGTGACCAGATTAATTTATGCATTGACATTCACATTCTTTTTCTTCTTTGCCATCTGCTTTGGCTGCATCATCTGTGTTGCTTTTCAGCTGGCTAGAAAATATGAGCTTCTGATTAGCTGATGGTTAACATGAACATGCACATATCCAAAACCTGGGTCAACTTACAAAGTTCATAACCAGTTTTAGTCACAGGGTTAGTTAAGCCAGATCACTCTGGATATGCTGAACTAACTTCATAGTTATATGTAGAGTAAAGACAAGATATTGTCTCTACCTCTGAATCTTTGAATAAACAGCAATGACTGTGGAAATCAGAAACAAAAACAAATCATGGTTTATGTCTTATCAGATGCATGACTTTTGCTCAAATCACCTCTATCTGGGAACTGTTGTCGTTTTCCTCTGCAGACAGCAAGCCTGGAAACCCCTCAGGCTCCTCTGGTTCTGGCTCCTGGTCTTGCTCCTGACTGGCTCTGTTACTGTCCATGTTACGAGGTCTTGGGGGAAGCCATCTCCTCCACCTGTGGCTGTACAGCTTCACATCCACTGCTGAGTCCTCTTCTCCGGTCTGCCCCTGAACGTATGAGTAGGAGTCCCCTGAGGAAAAAGGACAGTGTGATTAACTAAATACTGGTAAAGAAAAATAAGATGAAGCATCGTAGTTCAGTTAAGTCACAGTAAGTTGTACATTTGTGTTGATAAATGTGTATGAAGTCAACGTAAGTTCATGAAACTCAGTCTTGAAACTTTTTTTAGTCAAACAGGAAAGACCAATCTCCTTACAAACTGTTAGACTAGGTGGCTAAAATAATTGGCACCATAAGTTCTACCTTCACGAAGGCAATATCAAAATCACAAAGGCAGGGACTGTTCGAGTCATTAATCTTTTGCTGCTTCCTCATTACTCACTGCCTCCACAGACCTTTCTCATTGCTTTTTGGGAGAAAACTCTATCTGCCTGAAACAGACACACATGAAAGATGACTCAGCATCTATTGTGCAGACCAGTGAGCCACAGTCGAGACCAATCAGCCCTATCCTGTGTCTGAAATGAGATGCTGGTGACAGGTGAAAATTCTACTGTGTAAATGTAAACACTGATTTGATTAGCCAAGCTTGACACCACTGATCACTGGATCAGAGGTGAAATGTGATTTAATTTTAAATGAGGGCTTAAATGAGCCTGATCTTCCATTATTATACCCCTATCCTTTGCTGGTTTGAATTATTGTTTAGTTCAAGAATTCATAATCACTGACAGTGCAGCAGGAATGTTACAAAATTTAAAAAAAAGTACAACATTACATTTACCATAGCATAGCATAAAAATAAGGAATCCAAGATGAAATTTCACTTTTTTCGTGCTAATTTGAAATGTTCTTTGTCTTCTTGCAGCAGCGTGGAACAACAAAGAACAGAGAACAGAGGAAAAGAAGGCAAGCCAGAAAACGTGTTCAATAGCACAGGATGCTGTTAAAATCTCCTTTGCAAATGTTTCAGAAGAATGGAAATGCTATTAATCATGGGGATCATGAGAAAGGGGAAATGCATCCATTATATCCACAGATAGAATAAAGGTGTTTGTTGTTAACGTTACAACATTAACCATTAAAGACAAGCTATTGCTAACATTACCAAACAAAAAACCCAATGAAGTCCACATGAATATAGAAAACCTAAAAAGGTACAGGCAAAACCCTTACAGAAGAGAAAAAAAAAGTGACATGTGATCCAGACTGAATCATATTTCCTTTTTGCTTAAATGTGTTCTTTTAATGTCAACTATTTTCATCTGTTAGTCCTCTGATGGATGTTTCCCCTGCCTTCTTTGAAATGTTCGACATGCCTGGATAAGCTTCTGCCCCCCTGTAGCCAAAACAGGATTAAATGGTTAGCAGCAATTAGTAATAAACTTCATTTTCATTGCACTGATCCAAACATTAGGTTTGCAAAGTGCTTGCACGCTGTTGCTGCTATGCAAATAGTTCTGGCTTGAGGACAGAGAGAAGTGCTGATTCCTCTACTATTAGTCTATGATGCTTCTCTTTTATGAGACAGAGTTCACAGGGTTTAACTAGCAGAGCGCATTTTCAAGTCTTTTCCCCTGTCTCTTTTCTCTCACGCTCACATTTAGTTCTCCATGCTGTCCTCCTCTTTCTGGGCCCCCGACCAGTGGTTCTCCGAAGGGGAGGAGAAAGGCGGTGGGAGCAAGTGGAGAGGCTTAAGATGCTAATTCGCCCAAAGAGGGGGCTGACAGATTCATTTTATAATGAGTGTTGGCAAAAAAGAAAGCAAAGAGATAAATCTGCTTGCAGAAATGGGGGGTTGACGTGCACTGGAAAAGTTTAAAGGAGCAGATTGTAGGGTATAAAACATGGCTCGGATGGCGGTGTCACAATTTGCAGGAGACAGTTTTCAGAGGACAATTAAAAGTTCCCTTTGGTCACCAGTGTAAAAGATCAGAGGCAGGGCCATAAGGCTTTGTATAGTGACAGACTCGCGGTGAATTTTAACAACCGACATTAAAAAAAAATGACAGCCATACATAAAACATTTAAAGACCTCTTATTCAGACACAGAAAAACTTTATTCTAACTTTAATTTGGCTTGGATATGGTTATGATGCATTTACAATTGTTTAACTACAAAAAAAGGAAGTGCTAATATTCTAGGAAAAAAATCTCAAACGTAAAGCCCTTTTATTTAAAATATTTTAACTGATAACCATTTTTAAAACAGACACATGGATTAAACCATCGTGATGACAGCACTGCCTTCCTGAAGTAAAGATGTGGAGAGACTCAGCATTGTATGAAAGAGTGGAAAAAACTCAACCTCATGAGTGTTCCTGGGGCCAAAATTGCTGTCATGACTGTTGACGCACCATGTGCTTTGACGAAACCTTGAACCATGCACCACCTAATTTTTGTAACCTTGTGTGTGCTGCATTCGTACTAATTCTTAAAAACAGGAAGCGCTTCAGGTAACAGTGCAAGCACATCAGTCCTTTCAGGTATTTGTATGACCTGTTTAAACCCAATAAGGTAAAACTATTGTAAATTTTACCAAAACATAAAAAAAGCTTAAATGTAGAAAAGAAGTTATAATTGTGTTGTTACATTTGTGTATGTATTGCATCCAATGCATTGAACGTTTTGTTTGCGCCCCCACCACGATTTATTTCGACCTTGCATGAATTGGAAATCTTTGCTCTATGCTCTTTTTCTTGTACTGCATAAAATCTGCCGATTTCACATGATGATCGGCCGATCACCTATCCCCCCAAAATAAGGAAATGAGGGCCGATCGATAGGTGCACCCCTAGTTATAATATTATGGTTATGCTGTTTGCACAATTATAATGGGCAGCACCCCATAAAAAAATAAATAAAGAGAGTCTGAGTCTCATTTAACGTGAATTAAAGAAAGTGGAAAGTTCCAAAACCAGTATCTGGAGTTGCTTTAGTCTTCACATATTTGTAATACACACATGTGTATTGGTATTATTCATACTGAATGATATACGTATTTGGAGCAACATATATGGCCTTTTTAACATTTTTTTTACAGAAAAGTTCTTAAAATAATGTTAGATTACATCAGAACTGCCTTAAAATAAGTCAGACTTTGCAGTTATCTTTTCCTGAATGCATCAATGTTGAGTCTCTGCAGCAGCTCTTTAGACCAACTATTCACCCACTGTCTCATTTTCAGCATACTTCTAATACTTCCCGACACGCAATCCCTAACGGTCATTTGTCAAATAGATGCAAACAAACTAAGTAGAGCAGTAACATCCGCTCACATAAGCACCTACACATAATTTTCCACTCACATATAAACATCTTTTAATCCTTAACAGGATCCTTGTCAGCTTTTAAATATATACTGGAAAGCTGACTAGCAGCGGATACTTTTTAAACACAGAAACCATAACACAGGGGCCCTAAATAATTGACTGCTCTTTTCCCAGCATGTCCCTCTGTGAATGGCAATGATGAGTCACCTTTTAAAGGAATACATGCACCTGCATTTCTCTTGAGAGCAGCACCTCTGTGATGCAAGGAAGGCAGAGAATCTTATTATCCAGGGGAAAGTCAGCGTCTTTAGGAAAGGATTTAAGAGGCCAATGAGGGCAAACCCCTGAGGGATGCCTAAAATAAGCCCCAAAAGGACGAAGCTTCCCCTAAGGAGGCGATTGCTCCTCAGCTTTTGTTTGAAAGGAAATCTTTTCCCTCTGTTTCTTTCAGTGCCTCTGCAAGCCCCCGCATACTTTCACCCTGACTCTGTCAAGCAGCCTTGTTGGTTGGACTCACGCCTGTCAACACCTCTGATTCACAAACACCAGAGGGACTGTAATTTGGTTCCACCTTAAACTTTTCAAGGACATTGAGGGAATCATAAAACCACAGAATAAAGGTTCCTTCTTTTATTCCCTTCCCGCTTGTTTCCCCCCTTTTCTCCTGCTTGTCACCTGACTTACTGTTACTGACAAAGACACACAAAACTGGCAAGCCACCAACATGCAATGCCTTTTGCATTTGCACTTGTTCACGGTACACATGATTTGACCAGAGAATGAAAAAGAAATCATCTCCATTCAGAGTTTCCTTGGCTTTTTCATCTCTGGGTGTCAGAGTGCTTAATTTAGAGCCCACAGTAAGCTGCTTTATCAGTGTAACAGCAGACCTTGTCAAGCACAGTGAAGGACCTTCTCTCTCTGAGGCTGCATCAGCACTGACTCTGTGCACTTCCAACCACCAGGGTCAACATGGATTTAGCTGATGTAACTATTGAAAATGCTTTCGACTTGCGCAGCTCAGATAATTTGAGCAATGAGAGCACATGCTGCACTGCAAATTCTTACATAAAGAACAAAGTTTTCAACAGAATCACACCACCAAGACAGACCATTGCAATCTATCCTCCTATCAGCATGTTTTCATAGGCAGAGATTCACTGGAAACACGTACTTTAAATGACGTCGGTAATTCCAGATAACGATGACAAAAAACGTCCACGCCACTACACTAAAACACACACAAAAGCACCCCCAACTAAATTCATAAGTATTTTCATGGTTTTATTCGTAAGTCTGTTGTAAGACTCACAACTGCATAAACTCTTTAAACCCTTCCAAGAACTTTCATCAGGTCAGATTGCCATTTTTAATCTCCTGAAACACACTTCGTCTGAGTCAAGATGAAGAGGTCAGTCAGATTAAGCATTTTCATTCAGTTGAGTGTACTCAGAAAAGATTTATTTTTCAGGTAAGCTTTAAGATATAGTGGTGAAAATATCCATGAAATCTTACAGAGATGAGTGTTATGTTCCAGTGTTATGAAAAAGCCCAATTCTCAAAGATATTTGATATAAATGTATATTAAACAAAACAAAAACAAGCATTAACTTGCTGTGTTTTAAAAGTAAGATATAGAGAATATAAAGCATTTTAGTTGGTTGATGGTTTGATAAATCACAGATTAGTTTAAAAAATCACATACATTACCAATCAAATGGTTCACACTTTCCCATTAAATCTAATGGGGAAGTGTGTCCAAACTTTTGGCTGGTACTATATATAATGCCTCAAAATGCAGCAAAATGTTTGCAGCAAATCAATTAAAATCTTAAATGCAGTTAGCATATTTTCTGGGTGTTTAGGTTTGTTAACTGTTAGCCTGTGACATCCTCTGGCAAACACAGTGCTCGTGGTTTACTTTTAGGGTGTCCAATTTGCTAATGCAAACTCTCAACACTCACTCTGCTGTAGATTTCACATTTCCTTTACCAGCTTTGGACAGTAATTGAAAATCATTTCAGCTCTAGCTAGTTGTGTAAGTTTGAATTTCAGATTAGGAATGCACAAAGAGTGAAGATATTATCAGAGAATTTAGGGAGACACATGAGAAAAACTCATCTTAACCCAGTGTTATAGAGCAGGCAAGTCTGACTTTGACTTACCAAACACTATTAATCAAGCCATGATGTTGTAGGGAGTAAAGAGAAAATAAGCTGAAACTGATTTGATAAATGAATGAAGGTTTTCCATCAGGAAGTGGATGCAAGTTGACTCCTTTAAAGCTAGTTAACCACTCTCTTATCTCTGGTAACATGGTAGTATGGATAACATTCAGCAAATAAACCTTTATCTTAACTGAATAATATGTAGCAGCATGTGTGATACAAAGCAATCTGACTCCAGACGTTTCAGAGAAGCCACCTGAGAACATACTGCTGCCTGTGCAAAAACTCCAGACAGCCAACAGTCTGAAGCTATTTTGCAGACCAAAGTGTGCGTTTCTGACCTGCCGTGTCTTGCATTTTACACATCCTCTCTTTAAAATACAGCCTGTCATTAAGTAAACACATAAAAGTCAAAAAGCTGACTGCAGGAGAAAGTTAAACACAGGTAGGCTGAGAGTCAGCACCTGCAAAGAAGATCCAGTTTCAAACACAGCTCGTAAAGTGGAGAGCATTTATCCAAATGCATCTAAATCGGAGATAATGTGCACCCTGAGACAAGTCAAGGCATGAAATAAAATATTGCAGCAGCGAGCAGGTGAACAAAAGGACAAAACACCGTTATAGTAGAAAAGATGCTTCCCATGATGTTCCCTCATGAACTGATACAAACACTTTGTGCTACCAGAGTTGTTTTCCCAGCATCTACTCATATCTTTCCACAGTCTTAAAAGGAAAACAAACATCCCTTGAAGTTCAAATTAAGAGAGCTATAGTGCTGAACTTTTTTTTCTTTTCTGAATACCCTGCTTACTGAAGATATCACACTATTAATATTGTATTGCAACATTCATGTCCTTTAACTAAACAAACAAAGCTCAAAGACTTCTTTCAGCATTTCTATGAAAACAATGTAAGACGTACTGTATACCACATCAACAGTGACTTGTACTGAGCTTCTCTGATATGCTTGTTGTGTCTGACACAATGCACTTTATCAGAATAGCTCCTGGCAACACCATAATCAGTAAACAAACAAACACACACAGTGGTGAGCAAGCCTAATGAGAGAACTGGCTGCGGGGATATAAATAAAAGCCAATTTTTGAACTCTGAAAGTGCTAATTAGAGTCTGCAGAAATGGAAGGTTTCATTAGCAGGACGCTAATATTGCATTCACGCTGCCTGGAGCAACATGGCGTCCGTGAAGAGAACAGGTGTCGGGACTAAAATGCTAGAGAATGAAAGAAGCCCTGAGGGGGAAAAATAATGAGGCGGAGCTGGGAGGAAGTTCTACTTCAGGTTCAGTGATTTTTAATCAAGGCTTTAACTGTGAGGAACATTAACTGTCTTTTATGATAGAGGGTTGCTCATTTTGTTTAAAACAACTAAATAAACAGGACATGAAATCCAAACAGGCCATACCACAAACATGCCCAAGCACACAGTATCAAACCCCAAAACATAGGGTTTAAAGTGCTGGAGTCAACCATCACACGGCCTGCTGTCACCGCTGCGGCTTTCTTTATGTAGCTGGCGGTTATCTTGAATGTAGTGTTGGTCAGGGCAGGAAGCATATATAAAAATGCTTTGGCCGTGACACAAACAGGCAGACATGGGATTACAAGGAGGAGAGTGCTGCCTGACTAACCTGAGCATTTTGAAATTCATGGCTTCAGTCAGACACAATGTCTGTCTCGTATTTCAGGAGGCAAAGTGATTAACTACAAGATGATGAAGAACTGTTCCTGGCTCTCTTAACTTTGCCAATGAGGAGTATGGTTCAGGAGCAACTAGGCCTCAAATCATAACACCTGGAGTGAGTCAAGGCAGGCGAGGTATCACCAAACACATGATCTCCTCAGTCAGTGCAGACCTATAGCTTTTTAAACATTACTGCATGCTGACAGGTGACTGGCTAAAACCCCACTGATAGAAACACTCAGCTTCTCTCGCTTTGGCTTAATCTCTTCATGAGAACACAAAATCAGGCCTTTCACTGTCCCCACACACCTTTTTGTGCCTACTTAACACACCTTAAATTGAGAAATGGTCACGTCTGCACCAGTGAATAAGGAGGGATAGACAGGACAAAAGCCTGCTCTTTTACCCTAATACCCCCCCTCACAAACTGCAGCCTCGCCTCCATCCTGCAGGCTGTGGTCAGACACATACCTAGACATTGCACATAAGATATATTTAACATAATAATCACTCCTTTTGCTTGCTTCTCCTGAAAATGCTCCACCTCTCACAGCTCCATCCAAGAGCTGATCTCTCCATCACTTCATCGTCAGAGGGGTTTGAGGTCATGAACTCACAGAATCACTTTGCATATTTTACCCAGTTATACTGCTCTTACCACAGTTTGAAATTATATTTTAAAGTACTGTTCACAAAAGTGCAGTTTGACACTTTCTTGAGCCACAATATGATTATGAACAAAAAAGACCAAAGGGACATTTTCCCCAAAACAGCATTTTGTTCAAACTGCAAAAAAAAAAAAGAAAAAAAGGAAAAATAGAAGAGCACTAACAATGCAGCATAGAAATCTGTTATTTTTCCTAAACATAATATTAAACATTATGTAATTCTGGTTTACCCATATTTTTGTGAATTTAAATAGTTTTCTGGCCACCTGCTCCAACAATCATGAAAAACTGTAGACTGTAGAAAAGATGGACGCTGCCTTCAGCTTGGAAAAGTAAAGCCAATACAAAAGTGCCTTTAATGTGCATACTTTCAAATGGTAAGCAGGGGGTGATACCTCTGGTTTTTAAGGAAGAAAAAGAGTTTAGTGTATGGTTAAATCACATCACTTGTCACTTGATTTGTTCCCTCTTCTTCTACTGAGCTCATAGTCATAAATGACTTAATTACTACTTTATATTCTATACAATATATGTTAAAACTATTCTACTTGATTATTTAATTTACTCATAGAAATACAATTATTTTTTTTTTCTTAGAAAGTATGAATGGAAACAAATGTTTTTCTAACCTTTCCTTTTCCAGATCTGGAAAACACTAAAAACAAATTCCATACTTTCCCATGATTATCAGAATTGTGTAGGAACCCCTAAATAGTGACAGAAAAAGATGTACTAAATTGATTTGGAACAAAAATGTTGAAAAGTTTGGCAGTGTTCAGCAGTGTTTTACCATTGCACACTGAGATATGGGGCGTGTGCAGCAATATCAAGCTGTGCAGGAAATATCAGGAGACTTGTATTTGTTTTTTCTATTAGTCTACTGTAAACTGAGTATGGGGAATTTAAACCAGCAGGAGATGAAGTCTTTGTGCTCTGCTTTTGTTCTCTGTCTTGTTTTTTTTGTTTTAAGTTGTTAGCTAATACACAAACAATCAGAACATACCACTATTAAAATTGCTAAGGGGATATAACTTCAGTTTCACAGCATAACTATTTAGGAAACTTACTTGTTGATTCTCCTTTTTAAACATTTCATTCAGTGAGTTGATTTCTTTAAAATAAAATCTTGTTTTTTTTTTCTTGAGAAAAAAACTTAAAAACAAATATTTTGTTATTTATTTTCCCTTATTTACTGGCTTACATACTTTAAAGGGTATATATGGGAAGATGTTGTCTCTACTGAAAAAAGAAGGCAATGTTAATATGCACAATACTTTTTCAATTAATCAATAAATGCTTAAAATAATAATAAAGTACTGTCCTTTTTTAGACCCATATGTGATCATTTTGGTTATTATTTGATTCAATATCTTTTTCTGAATTCATTATGTCACGTTCACCATAAAAAAAAAGATTCCCGAACACTGTTACCTCAGTCACTTAATGATGAATTGAGCTCATTTTAAACCAATTGATTGACATGAGAGTTTTAGGCTAACTGACTACTTCTACATTTCTGTTACAAAAAATAATTAATCTGCATGCTAGCTCACACAAAATACACACGTGTGAGAAATGTCTTGTCGCGTTGTAGACAGCCAACACTTAGCTGGAGACTGATTCTCTGTAGTGAGTAAAAGGCTAATTCTAAGTGCGTGCATGTGTATGCAGAGTTGATGTGCATGTCTGTGACTAGTCCTGCAGGTAAAGATTGATTGAGTGCCAGTCTGAGAGCATTAACCCCTTTTTTTTCACTATCTCTCCAAGATGAGGGCTCAACCCGAGGCCAGACGAGCCCCTTGGGTCTGTCCTCGGCCTTCCTGCTTATCCATCAGTATCGGGGAGCCTTTTCCCTTCCACCCTGCCAAACCTCTCGACACTCCAATGTTCTCTGAGCTGAGCACTGTGTAAACTCATGCAGACGGGTCCAACTCGTACCCCAATGGACCTGCCATTTCCCACAGTTCAAAGGGAGAGGACAGCTTTCTGATGAGTGTAAGGAAGGCAAGGACAGTCATCGTGTAGATTTATTTTCAAATATATGTAATATAATCTGATGATCACTCATTGTCATTCATAAAAGATGCACTGTAACCACTGAGCCCTCTAGCCAACACTGGGGTTATCAAATAAAATGTATGTCCAGACTGAAAATAACAATAAAAAACACTTTTTTTGTGTGTGTGCTAGTAGCTATTTATGGGAATTTGATGAATTAATACAGTTCAAGGATCCAAAATACGCTACATAAATTTAACTCTATGTGCGTGGACCAAGAGCAGCATTTTAATCAGTTGTTCGTGACTAAGACAGAAAATCATAAAACCACAAAGATACAGTACAACAGCTGCCTTTCATGCCATAAATTTACAGCTTTTTTCACAGCAACTGGTTCAAGGAAATGGAGTAAGTGATTCAACTCCATCTTTTTTTCTTTGGGGTGTCTCTTAATTAAGATTAGTTCTATAGCTTCAAGCAACCATGCAAATGTAAATTTGGATGAAAGTTAAGCTCAATAAGCCTTAAAGTATATTATTGCATGAAATGGCATACAATAAATACCATGAGAGCTAATATTAGCACACACAACAAACCAAGCTGAGAATACCTTACACCAAACTTTAAAAAAAAATGCTTGACTGGCAGTTTTATTCTATACTTAGGTCAGTATTACACACAAAATACAATTTGCTTCAGTGTTCTTTTTCCTGTTGTTTTGCTTCAATGTCCATTTTTTAGTTTCTCCTTTTTGTATAATTACTGTGTGCAAGGATGCTTTTTCTAACAATAAATTATATAAACTCTAATTCCAGTAAGCTATTTCTGGTCTGCTACCACCTGCCTAAAGAATTACAACTCAGAAAAAATAAGTAATTGCCTTTGCTTCCAAGACCTTAAGGTACCTTAACTATAAGACAGAGTATTAAATATGCAGTGATTTATTGCACAGAACTTGTCTTATATCATTACCAGATCTTGTAGCTGATTAGATATAATACAACTTTAAAACTCCTTTGTTCCCATGGTTCCACTTATTTAACTATACTTTCTCATATAATTGCTGAGGAGAATCTTACCATGTTAAGTCAGCGATACTCTCTCAGCATAGCTTCTAATCCATGTTGATGATGATTAATTCAACCAAACACACGAACTGTGGTTATAAGACTTCATCGGTGGTCAATTTTCCAGGACTTAGAGCAGCCCACATCTCCACTTATGAAACTACTTATGATCAAGCTGCAGCCATAAATATTTAACATGTAAGTAACAGCAAACATCTTCAATAAAAAACATCTACATGTTTTCTCCAAGATTTTGATTTTTTTCTACTGAGGAGATGTAAATATGTGACCAAGAATTTTATTACAATCCACATATACTTGGGAAAACATGAAAAACTGAAAAAACTCACCAAATCCCATATCCTCCCACCTACAGCCTTAAGACATCCACCGTAACAAGCCAGCAACAACAGAGAAATTGAATGTATCAAAAATCCACAGCAGTGGGGTCCAACAGAGGCATACCATGAAGTATATTTTCAGACTTTCATCTCTTGCTGTGCATAGGCTGAGCAGGGATAAACAAAGAGAAACAGAAGACTGTTCCCTAGGCCTGTCACTGCAAAACCCATTCCAGCACACATCATGTTTCTGTTGACAAACTATACACCACATCCAAGTCACACACAGTATAATTGCTTCAGTCTCTTTCCATTCAGCTGTGGATACTTGCACAACTCTCAGGAAATCAATATTAAATATTGTTTACCACACAACCTTCTTGCCTGACTGGGAGTTTTGCTGAGCAGAAAATGAGTCCTACAGAGCAGCTTGTTGCAAAACAGATGATTGATTCCCTCCAAAAATCCCATTATGAGCCAGGATTGTGTATGTAGTAGAGAAGTGCATCTTGTTAACCTTCTGTTCAATTACCAATCAGTGCAGCCAGATTTTCTTTTTCTTGTGTGGATTTCTAATGATGCAGATCTGGCATTCTATATCTAATCTGGGCTCTGCTTCATTTCTTTTCTGACAAGTAATAACTGCACTTGTCAAAATATGCAGTCTTAATTGAAATAATTGAGGTGAAATTTTCATTTATTTGATTCCTTAAGCTCTTTCAAGGTGATTGTAATGACACCAAAATGACATTGTTTTTGCTAAATTAATCATCAGCAGCTTTAAACAAGCTAATGAAAACTTCAGCTTTTTAATTTTTCTGGGCAGGGCCTATAACTCAGAGGCCACTTCCTAAGTAATTACTATCTTCGTTGAGATTTAAATTGCTTTCTTGGTGAAAAAGAATATTGCCAAAGACAGATATGGAGATGGAAGGAAAGGAAGAAAGTGTGTATTATAATGTGAGCAGGGACTCTATTGGTAACATAATAGGGATTGGAATAAAAAAAAGTAAAAGAAAGAGGTTAACACTCACAGTTGCAATCCCTGAACAGCTGGGTGTGCACCTGCAGGCCATTTACATCTAGGAAGGTCTGGGTTACTACATATATAAAATATGAAACACAACATATCTAAATCCTGAATATAAGTGATGATGTGATACACATCACAGCTTGGGTGACTTGGGTGAATAAACGAATAAACATTTCTCTAAAGCCTCTTATACAGACAGAAACAAAAAAAAATTTAACAGCTTAAACCTATGGCTTTTCTCACCTTGTCCCTGTTCACAAGTCCTTAAAAAGATCATTTATTAAGTTTCTTAGAATGAATCACACTTGTCACATCATGCTCAAAATAGAGGAAACAATCTTAACACATCATTTTTGCTCTGTTGGACAACGGTGCTGACGAAATGGAGAGATGGAGAAACCAGAAAGCTTAAAACTATTCTGAATTATTAGCTGCTTATTATTTTTCATTTACTGTAAATACCCCGTTGTTTTTATTATTAATATGTCTTTACTATTCAATAAACATACAGCTGTAGCATTCAGTCAGCTAGCTTAGCTGTTGCTGGAAGCAGTGGCTAAGAAGCTATAGCTTAGTGTTGTTGAGTCAATAATGACGTGCTCTGACAGCGAGATTAACTTCTTATTTAGCTCAATATTCCATTCACAAAAAGTTATATTGAACAGTTTAGCAAAACTTGGAGCAAACATAATATGCTAACATGCTAATCAACTTAATTCAGCTAACCCTTGAGTTGTTTTTTTTTAAATCCCGATACACAACATAACTTTTTATCAAATAAAGTTGTACAATAAAAAAACAAAAAAACAATTGGCTGGAAATAAAGGATCCATCGCATTAAAAACAAGCAAAAAACAAACACTGAAGCTAGACTAATTTGGTAAATGTTTTCTCTGTAAACTATCATGGGAGCTAAGAGCTAGCTGGCTATGAATGTTCATGCACTGCAAGCCAAACTTTAAATATGTTAAGGACTGTATTTATGTCAGAGGACAGGGAAGAAGAGGAAAATTTAAATTTGTGATTTCCACAAACTGGACTTCCAAAGCCAAATTGAGCAAATCATACAATATTAATATCAATATTTGACTTTAGATTATAGCTTCCAGTGCAATGATGCCTCTGTTGTCACGTTGCCTGCTGCTTGTTTACACATGTAAGGCCAGTGTTGTCAAAACGCTCCCAAAAGATTAATCAACATTTTACATGGTTTGCGTGACATTTTACTAAAATCTGCTGAGGAACAAATTATAATCTTGTTCAGCAAAACCCAACAAAAATAAAATCATGTTTTATCATATAGCCTGCATGAGTGAAACATAAAGCGTGTTGTCCTTAACGTTACAATTTTAAAGACATTTTTGTTTGTTGTTCTCCTTTTTTCAAGCTCATATTTCTTGTCACTGTCATCTTCAAGGCTGCTGGAGCCCCAGTTAAAATGCTGCATGATCGTGCTTGCCTCCTTCCCCCTGGACTCAAACCGTCGTGCTCATGTTGATCACCTTAGCAGCCTGTTGACGCGGTCCTGTCAGACTGATGCATGTGCTGGCGTGCATGTTTGTGGTAAAAGACTCTCAATGTTAATGGAGGGTGAAATTAGACAGCTAACGTGTTTCTGCTTCTGTCTGTGGTTTGCACCATCGATTTCTTAAATTTGTCTATTGATTTCTCTAAAAACATAATTTCTGACCCTGGTGAAGGACATGCAAGTAATTGTTCGTTTCAGGACTGATGGGGCCATTTGTCTTGAACTGTTAAGCTCAGTTTCACGGTTAATAGAAACAGACAGTTCTGTGCAACCAGCTTGAGAGACTCTGGGTTTGAATGCAAATGGGATGAATTTATTCTAATCTTCTAACTTTTTCTCCTGACAGGCATGCATGGGAATGTGGTAGTTATAGCACTGTGATCTTCCAGCATGAAGGTTCCTAATTTGAATCTCCACTAGGGCCTTACTGTCTGTTTGCATGGATATTCTGGCTTTCTCCCACAATCCAAAAACACGTGTGTTAGGTTAAGTAATGATTCTGAGTGAACCCTAGGGGTAAGTGTGAACATGTGTGGTTAGTCATCTCTGTGCTGAACTGGTTACATGCCCCCCCCCCCCATCTCGCCCGATGGCAGCTCTTCCAACCCTGACTAGGATAAATTGGGTGTAAAAAATGGATGGATTTCTTTCCTGTTTGTGCTTTACTGTTTTTTTTTAAGGCATCATGGGTGAGGGTTAGTTTGCTGCTCCTGAGGTGATGATAAAGAGGGGAGGAGGAGGAGTGGTAGAAAAATGGATGTACTAGCCCACACTTTACAAACCTTCATGTTTTTCCCAGGAGAATAACCGATGCTGCCTTAGTTTTTGCTCAGAATCAGAGCGTAAGGCTCCTAATCAGTCAGTGAGAGATTCAGATTCACACTTACTTGACCATCAGGCTTTCTTGGTATAGAGGGAAAAAACTAACTACCTATGAGCTGTTAGATTTGTTTTGTAAGGGAGGTCTGAATTCAAAATCTAAGTAGACAATAAAAAACTATGTTGCATGTTTCTATTCTTCTCATGCATTTTTATAAAAAGTTAAACCTACATATGAGATAATTCTATATTTCAATCTTTGTTTAGTAATACAACAGAGGGAGTATTAAATAAAATATCGGAGATTTTTTGGTCCAATCCATCCACCAGTGAGGTTTAGAGTGGGAGAAGAACGTTGTAGAAATCTACTCAAAAACATTCCTGTTAAATAACAGAAAATACTATTTTTGTCGTAGACTACTCTGTAAGAGAGCTGCAATTTGGCTGCAGAAGCTTGACATTTTATGGGGGTAACTAAACCCAGTATCCACTGTGGCTTTGAAATCTCCCTGTTTTGGGACTTTCAAGTGTGACAAGCACGCCTCAACCCCCCACTCTCGATGCCATGCTTCTGGGAAAGTTGCCATCAGTGTTGGGCTGTTCTGCCTCTCCAGGGTTTATTGATCAAACTTAGGGGGTCCGTGGGACTGACAGAGCCTTGGCTAGCCTCTCCTCCTTCTCTGGAAAATAAAAGGTATTTAAATTCCTTCCTTAAGTTAAAGCACATAATCCAAGAGTACTTAGTAGGTTATATATATTATGTCTAGGCATTAAAAGACCTTAAACTTAGGTTTTGTTTACAACAAGAGAAAGGAAAGGGATATGTTATACCCAAGGTTTTCTGTCCTTGGCCGAAAGCCAAAAAGTACTTTCTGTGGAGGATTTTAAGAAATGTATGTATTTATTTATTTTTCTATGTAAAACAAGGTTGATCTGTAGTAATTAGGGGTCAATTGTCTATTTTGGAGCCATAATATGGGTAAAAGGCTGTAGTGGAGGGGAAGTTTACCCTGGAGAGCTAATCTGAGAAAGGAAGACAGAGACAGAAAGTCTGTTGACATAAAGACTGTAATGTGAAGGACAGAGAAGATTGCTTACTGCTTTGTAGTACTGAACTTTACACAGATGACCTTGTGGAAGTCTGCTTGAAGCTCGTGTGTACTGTGATTCATACTTTTCGCCAGCTGGGCTTGCTGTTTTGTAATAAAAGCTTTCTCCTGGCCTAACATCTCCAGTGCTTCCTGAGTGACAGGCATTGTAAATAAAATGGTCAGGTAACAGAACCAGGCCACAATTTTCAGTGTATGAACATGGCACATTTAGGGACCCTCCACAATCGCTTCTCCATTCTGTAGTTGAGTTTAAGTCCAAATCTGAGGAGGCTATACGCTGGATAGGTGTGATTGGTGAGGACTGTAAATCTGGATACAGTGACCTGTGCATTCTGGGTTTGGGCAGTAACTTATCTATTACATGACTTCATAGCTTCCTGACATTTCTCTCTTGGCATTTCACGAGGTTTCAAAGTGTTTGTGCCACAAAGAAAGCGGAGCTGCTGCTGACAGAAACCACTGCAGCCTCACAGCGTGACAATAAGCTTTCCATTTCCATAGATTCATTGAAACATCTTAAAGAAAAACAAGATTTTCCAATTTTGTTGTGGAATTGTGAAAAAGTTAGGGAAAGTTTCAAAATGATCCTGCTGACCTTTTCATATTCTCATACTCAGTTTAGCCAAACGATTGTGGAGCTATCACAAGCTTAATTTTCTTCTTTTTTTAACTTTTGATGGGAATTTACTGTACTGAAATACAATATGATGACATGAATAAAACATTAAAGTTTCTCCACGGTGATAACCTAAAAGCATACACTTTTTTACATATACACTTCCAGACAAAAGTTTGGACACAGTTCGACATTACATTTAATTGGAAAGTGTGCAAACTTTAACTGATTCTGCATGCTTGAGAACAAGTGCAAAACTCACACTCCAACTGAACTCTAATGTGTCAAGAGAAGGTGAAAAGCAGGTCCCAAAATAACACCACATCCAAAAGCCCTTTTCAGACAACCAAAGATGTGGATTATCATTATGGAGGTAAAACCAATAGGAGAGCTGTCAGAGTCAGGGAAAAGCCTTGAGGGTCTTCAGTGTTCGACTGAGTCGCTGTTACTCTGAGCTGCTGTGCCTCCAGACAGTATCGCCTGACTTCATATCACCTTGTCTTGGAGAAACCAATGCCAGGATAGAACTGCCAGAAGCTTCACAGGTAGAAAAAGACAGGATACTTTACTCTGAGACATACAGCATGGAGCCTAGGAAGTACTGTTTATAACAGAGAGGTAAACTTCTGATGCCGCTGTTAATCTTTTCCTAATGGTTTGAGAGTCTTAGAAGTGAGAAGATCAAATTTGTCAAGAGAAGATTATCATGAGGTAATGACACACATTTACGCTGCAATTTCAGCAATCCTTTATGTGCCTCTAAAATATCTCCCAAGTGCAATTGTGTCCTTGGAAGCAAAAGATAAAGACTTTAGTTTGACAAGGAAAATAATTGCAGCATTAGCATACCATC
Organism: Atherinosoma microstoma; assembly: GCA_037177055.1. Classification (NCBI taxonomy): domain Eukaryota; kingdom Metazoa; phylum Chordata; class Actinopteri; order Atheriniformes; family Atherinidae; genus Atherinosoma; species Atherinosoma microstoma. The sequence goes on from JBBBVU010000019.1 coordinate 9,794,619, forward strand.
TCTGTCTGGCAGAGACACAACAGCTCAACAAGAGTTCTCTTTGGTTCTGCGCCAAATGTCAACGTGATATTTGGCAGAAAATAAGATTAAACCTGTTGCTCTTATTGGCTTTCCATCATCATCTGACCAGGCATTCAAATCCTGATTTGGAGGAGAAAAAAAAGGCACAAAGATGTCAATAAAAGTGTAAAAATTATAACATCATAATTCTACTTCCAATGGAGGATTCAGTTAAAGCTACTTCTTACTGTTACACCAGGTTGCACCAAACAGATAAAGAAGAAAAATGTAATAAACCTGAATGTAGTCATTCAGAGGAAAAATCCTCCACACCTTATTCTTTGAGGGCCACTACAAATGTGTTTTGTACAGACTTGTCCCATAGCAGCATGACTAACAGTGTATGAGACTGCATAAAGATACCCATGACTTTTTTATAGTCTATAAAGACACTAGAGTTGGGTTGTTTCTACTTCTAATCAATCTACTTTATTGTGTTTATGACCCTGTCAGCTGGTGAACTGGGTCATCGCCCAGACACGAACTTCCAGAAACACGCCGGAGACAGCTGCATCTCTTGATCTTGGAAAATTACCTTGACAAACAGGTTTGTTTTCGTACTGAAATACTTTTCAGAATCTCTGCTCTCTGTTGTGTGTGTGTGATGGCTGACATTTAAGCAATCTGGTTATTTTATGCTAATTATCATCAATCTCGATGGCTATTCATCATGTGACCGAAACTGATGTACACATAGATAGTAACCTAAGGGTTTCTGGATCACTGCAAACACGCAGACACAGTTTTACTTATTTGTACATGTTCTGAGATGCAGATAAACCTCCTCACTCCAGACTGTCCCGTCATGCATTACTATAATCTGTACATTCACCGTAACAATCAGGCAAACTCAAGACCTTGGAATTTATATAACTTGCTGAATGCTGTCTTATTCACGCATGGACAAGTTACTTAAAATAGATAAAACCGAAAGAAAATAATATTTACTTATCTTATTTATCTGATTTATGTGTTGTTTTATTCAAGATTTTGTGTGAGAGTTATCACTGTGTTTTTAATGTCACTTATTGTGTTGTTTAGTCTCACCTCCGTCCCTTCTGCTTTGTTGCTTATTTACTATATGTGTGAAAGTAAAAGAAACACAGCACAAGGGAGACAGATGCAAAGTTAAGATGATGCCACTTTAAGTCATTTTTCGTTTTTTAAAGCAGGGATGTTTGAAGTACTTACGAGTAAACAGCAGCTGCAGTGGACAGCAGCCAGAGCACTTTCAGGTTTGAGAAGCAGAAGGTTTCCTGAGGGATGCTCTAAAGTTGTAAGTAACTTGGAACAGAGGAGTTGAACTCAAAGCTCAAAAGTTTCATCATGGTTTGAGTGCTAGCTATCCTGAGGATTTTTACATTGAAACACTTGTGCGTCTGACAGTCCATGACTAGCCTTTCTCAACCACAAAAAAATTCACACAACCCAAATGATAAGTGTGATGATAAAAAGAAATAATGTTGATACCAATTACTGACATGCAATTACCGACAAATAGTTTTGTGAAATTGTGTCCACACCTCATCTCAGTCTGTTCACCTAACTCTTCTTAACAAATGTTAAAGTATCAAACTAAATCTGATATGTTTGAGTCTCCATTTTAAATTTCCTCCAATTCCCATAGAAAAGCTGATGTGAACTTGACCCTTTTTAGTAAAATATATCAAATAGAAACTAATAGAAAAGAAAATTTGTAAAAAGCACTGTATATAGAATAAAAAACACCCACAATACTAATCAGAAAAAGTAAAAAAAAAACACAAAAAAAACCAAATGTCATTCCGACCACCGTTGCTAAAGCTATCCAGGGATCAGAAAAGATGTTCGGTGACAAACAAAAGCCCTAACATGTGCAGGAGAGGCAGAGGGGTGCAATGGAAAAATAGGGTTGGCAAAAAACAAAACATCTGTAGGAAATTCAGCAATTTTTTTTTATAGCTCAGCTATTCATGACAACAGTAGAAGCTGTGGAGCGTGGGCACTGTTGCCTATAAACATGTGCATGACTGTGTCAACTGTTCTGTTTATTGGAGGCAAAAGTGAAAGAAGGGCTTAAAAGAGAGGCAATGGAACAAGACGACTTAACAGTGAAAACGTCCTGGCAGAGAATAAAGTGAATACACAGAATATTACTGATATGAAAAACATTATGAAGCTTTCTGCAAAAAAGAAAGATGTGAATCTCTGAAATTTAAGTTTAACCTCTCAAAGAGCAACACAAATACTGTACCGCAGAGTTTAAACATCTCAAATTTATAGAATCAGGAAAATCATTTGAGTTCATCAAATTCAAGATTTAGACTGATAAACAGCTGCCATTTGAGCAGATAATCAGTGACCACAGCAAAGATAGGCTCATTGCAATGCTGTTCCATAAAGACAACCTAACACACAGGGTGAAATTATCACCGTTCATCACTTTGCAATCCACTTCAACACTGTGATCCCAGTGGGACAGTCAGGGTGTCAGGGCATCGGTGCTTTTCATTACCTCCTGTCAGGGTGATTGCAGCCTCATATAAAGCCCAACATGTCTCCTGTCATGTCTCGGCAAGAGCCTGTCATTGCAAATCTGCCATCGGACACAAACACCCCGGGGGGAGGGCGTAACACTCCATGCCAACTGCACAAAACAAGATGATTTACTGTACCTGCATGCATGGACTGTATGTTACACAGATAAAACCAATGGCTGCAAGCATGTCCAGACAACACTGATGCATGAGAAGTAACTTCAAAACACAAGTTTAGAGATGATGTTAGGCAACAACTTCCACAGAAGAATCAACACAACAATTCATAAGTGGTAATAATCCTGAAATGATGCTACTGTTTTATAAAATACAAGCATTTATTAAAATTCTTCTACATTAACTGACCAGCTTTAAAGATGAGGGTTAAATGACTAATCTGAGTTATTTGACAATTCAACTTTAATTTATAGTCAATCAAGCATCTTGATATCATCACTCTGGTGATCATATTAGGTAGAAATGCACCAATGCCAATAACAGTATCGGTCTGATACTAAGTACATGTACTCGTATTAACAAAAGTGTTTCGATACTACACAACCAGATACCAATGTGAAAAAACTAAGGCTGTCAAAATGAACACTTTATTGCAAAGAGATTAATGAATCATTCTTATCATGGGGGGCTATTCTAAAAATTGGAATTTGGCATTATCTCAGTGAGAGAAGCTGATTTTCAGCATACAGCTGCCTTGTCACAGCTATAAACATAATCCACCAAAAACCACTTTATCCTCCTTATTTATGAAGATTCTGATAGTTTTCAAGCCTTACTAGAGGATGGCTGCAAGATGGCTCATTTGATGCATCACACAATTAACCACTCAGTCGTCACAGCTGGCATTCTGGTCCAATCTTACCAGTGAGCTGTAACGGAATTTATTAATACTCATATCGGTCAGTTTTGGCACGTACTCAAACGTAAATACTTGTGACTGGCAGTGTACATGCTGTTTTACTCTGAGTTTGATGTCTGGGTTATTATCAGGAAAAGGATGGCACTTTTCACAGATGATTTAATCAGAAACTGAACATTGCTCTATAGTGTCAGTTATGAGTTCAGCCTTTGTTACCATGGTGATCTGCAGCAGCCATATCAAAAGAAAGGCCCTTTCCTGACACTGAAAACTCTGACTTTAGGGTTTAAAACACCTTGCTAAGTCAGCAATCTTAGAAAACTATTTGGAGCCAAATATTTCCGGAGGGACTTAGTTGAGACTAAAGACAGAGGTAAAAAGAGTGAATTTTGGGAAAAATACTGGACAAAAAGAAAGTCTAATGTAAACTGAAATGCAGCTAACAAAGCTGTCATAGCTAAATCCCAAATTCAAACTGGAAGCTGAAAAAACTGTCCAATTTTACCTTCAAAAATCCCATTGAATGCTATGTCTGTTGTTTTTTTTGCCAAAATGGTATAATGTCTTCAGTATCTTGCTTTTTCAGACTCTATGCTGGTGGGCTGGTTGATTTTATTTGGTTCATGCATAGGAGGCATGAAGACTTGAAATAAACAAGCATTTTACAGCAACTCGAGTTTACAAACTAATGCAGCTGGGATTTAAACTGAGCTTCACGTTTTCAGTTAAGTTGTTTCGGTCAAGTGGAAATGTTTGTGACTTTCACTTATCAAGAGCTAGTTGTGAGATTAGAACTGTTTTAATGATGCACTTTGTAATCATATTGACAATAAACATACAGTCTTCTGGTCAAGCATATTCATATTTACTGTTAAATCTGATGTGCTGTTATGAGATCATTGTGTGGCAGATTTACAGGATTTTTCAATAGTTTAAGAGCCCCAACAAAGACTGTGTTTTCTCTCTAAAAAATGACTCATTTTATAAGCCTCCACTGACCTGAAGGATTCTTACAGCACCCAAAGGCTTTTCCCCGTCTTTGGTTTTCTGCTGTAAACGAAGATTTACTGCTGAATGTTTTGAGTCTGTTCTGATCCCTGCAAATGCCAAGATGAGAACATAAACAGAACTTTGCCAAAACCTCCTAACATTATGTTGATAAAATGCAGGAAGCAGTCCTGCTGGTGTTTTGCATTTTTATTTCTATACCAACACACAATAGAGGAACACATGTAGCATGAATAATTATCATTATTTTTGACTGACAGTTTTTTGATAAAACACAAAAATAATCTGAAGCTTTTACGTTGCCTCATTACATTTTCAGAGAATGGTCCAAATTTAAAGGACTAAAATGTTTTCAGTGCGATGGTTTTCCCACAAGTCAGTTTTGTCCATAATGACAGAAGCTGCAAAATACTGAATGATTAAGAGTGTTTGTTGATTGATTATAAGAATCCTTTCCCACTGTCTGCACACTCATGTTTATATTTGTCTAGGGGCATTTGTCCAAGCTCTGTTGGAGAGTGCTTTATTTGGCCAAGGGGTGACACCACAGTGTTAATGTGTTTGCCTTCGTCTCGCCCGGACACACAGTTGAATTTAGCCAGTGGGCTGTGGAGTCAGGGAGTCAGCGAGAAGTCTTTTCTTGCTGCAAATGAAAGGTCGGGGGTCAAGTTGAGGGACATGCGATCATGTTGGCTGCTCTTCCAGTCTATGACTCATTTGTATTTCAGCAGGCTCAGCAGTAGTCACGACACACATGGATGGATGGATTTTATTCAGTAAAACTCTTAACTAAACTCCTGCAAGTCTCAATAAAGACAGCATATACACTGATATTATAGACAA
>JBBBVU010000019.1:9800022-9815386 GCA_037177055.1 Atherinosoma microstoma
CAGCCATATCAAAAGAAAGGCCCTTTCCTGACACTGAAAACTCTGACTTTAGGGTTTAAAACACCTTGCTAAGTCAGTAAAGTCAGTAATTTTATTCAGTAAAACTCTTAACTAAACTCCTGCAAGTCTCAATAAAGACAGCATATACACTGATATTATAGACAACTAACCTGGTATGGAAGAACTTTTGTGGAAGTGAGAACGAAACAAGGAGCTATATTCTCCCTTTTCATTTATTACTCAATTATTTTTGCCCTTTGTGCACTCCGACACTTTGCAGATCATCTGAAAATGTGCATCATTATGTCTTTTTATCTGAAAGACCTTCCATCCGGCCACCCTTTCCATCCTGGTATCATGGTGACTTGGTGCAATTTTAGTACAATATCGATTCACATCCTCTTTTCTCATTGGGTTATCTGTATGTTATTGATTTCAAGGCTCTTTGTCCACTCGGTGAGGAATAGGCTTCACCACTGAACTGAGATGACTGTATGACACAGCTCAAGACTACAGAGACTATTACTCAGCTCACATGCATAAAAAAAAAGTAGGGCAGTAAGAGAGATCATCATAAGAAACTGGGTGGGAGGGGAAATGAGAGATTTTGAAACACAGATAGGACAGAACACCAGATAAAACAGATGGGAGGAGTGACTCTAAATATTTTATGTAATCTTTGGGTTATTAAAAACACATCCACAGTTAGTTTCCCCTTATATTCCTTGTATTCAACAGGCTGCAGAAACATTAAAGTGCTGTGGTATATTACAAATGACAGACTAATTTTCACAAAAAGCCATAAAAAAGCAACAGCAGGAGATCCTGACTGCACCCAGGCAGTAGGGACGTTTCCTTTCAGTCGTTTACGCACAAAAACAATACAACAGGAACTTAAAACAAGAGTTTTTAAACTTGGTGTCTCAATGATATCTGAATACAGCTAAATGGTAACAGATTAGGAAACAGATAATGCCTTACATGGTGCGTATTAAGATTTAAATGCACACAGGTCCATTACCACAACTGCCCATTGCAGAGTAAACTAGCCTAAGAACACTTAAACCTCCTTTTGTTGTAATTTATCAGTAGCTGATGTGATATGTGTGTCCCATATCATACAAAGAAGGAGAGGTCATCAATTGTGTTGTGCTGTTATCTCAGCACTTAATACTTTACACTGTGACCCAAATCAGAACAGGACATCCAGGCTCACCAACAGAAAGCCAAATACTGTACATTACAACAACCAATACAGATAGGGACAAAAATATATCTTTTATCGTACTGGACATTTTTCCATTCTAAAGAATTTTTTTTCTAGAATATATTCATAAGAGCAGCTACAGATGCAGAGCTAACCTTCATCTTTATGACTGTACGTGTGAAATTCTGCAAAGAGTGATCCTAAAATAACCCACACGCCCTATATATTTACACGTAATACACAATCAGTCCTGCAGCCAGTGGCTGCTGATTCTTGTTGTGAACTGACTGCTCAGTAGATTCAAAAAGAGGTAGGACTCTTGTACACTCCCAGTCAAAAGTTTGAACACTCTTCCCCACCCAAACTTTTGTCTGGTACTGTATATACACAAATATTATATTGCAAACACACAAATACACAAACATTTACAGGCTAGCACATACACAAATATAGAACAAGCAAGTATTCGGTTCTTTGAAAATACCCTGTTTCCTGTTCAGTCCTAATTGTCTGCAAAGAGGATGTTTGAATTAAAAACAGTATGTCTCTCTGCATATGATGATCCAGTCAACTCCTCTGATCCACCAACAAAAGAAGCCCAGAGGCAGAAATCATAGAAACTTTCAGGTCAGCGCTGGTGTTCATTTCCTCCATCACTGCTCGGCTTTGTATCATTCTTCAATCCTGTTTCTTATGTTTATGTAAGGAAAACATAAATGACACATTCTTTTTATAATAATCTTCTAAATACCAGAAAAGTACACGTCAAATATAATCTTTTGAATATAGCAGGCTTGCTCTGACCATAATAGCTGTTACAATATTGCACATGCAGAAAAGGCAGTGTGACATTTTATGACATATTAAAAATCATGTTATGTCACTAAAAACCAGTTCAGTTGGCTTTCTAGCAGCGGGGATAAGATAGATTACAAAATGCCTGAGTTATGGATAGAAGCGTTCAAAAGAAGCCAGCATTACTGGCAGGCAGTCCGGGCTGGCTCGTGGATAAAAAGGACATATAATAACTCATTCATATTCATATTGCAACCTCTCCTTTCCAGTTTTGGCTCTTTGTTGATGGTTGGATTTTTCAAGGCATACATCAGTGATTTGACAGTTCTCAAGAGAGATATCATTCCATGTTTGACCTCCATTCAGCTTTTTGCTAAGAAGCATTTCTTACAATTTATCAAGCCAAAAACAAAACAGAGGGGATTTTTATTGCACCACAGATGTGAAATCATGGCTCTACAAATCATAATTTATGACTTAGGCAAATGTGTTAAGATGAAGTTGAGTTGGCAGCAAGCAGATCCCAGTTGCAATGATCTACAGTAAATTGGCACATTCAATCGTCTGTGATAGCAGCGAGCTTTGGGTGATCATGGAGCCAACCACACATTTAATCAATAGCTGAACCTCAAGTGGGGACATATAACAGGTTTTTGTTGCTGTGGGAGACCAGTGCAATGATAAACCTGTTTATACTGCCTCTGGGTAGGCCAATAAGACCAAACTGAGACTGGATGCTCAGGATGAGTGAAGTCCCCATGTGTGCAAAATACAACAATGACAAACTGTTTCTGGCTTTGATAAAATGTATAAAATCTGTGAAATATAAAGTATATAATATAAAGTTATAATATATACTGTACATATATGAAGTTCAAATCTGAGAGGTGGGTTTGGGATTCAAAAAGTTTAAAAAGTTACAATAAAATAAAATAAATGTAGATTTTCATTTAGTTGTTCAGCAAATGATTTTTTTATTCTAAAAATTTGTGCATCTTGTTGTTGAAAGCATTTTTGTAATATAGTATTTTGTTGTTTTGAAAATATTTAGTAGAATATTCAATATTTAATTAAATTTAATAAAATGTCAATACACAAAATACTGATTCATTTTTTACGTCCTGTTTCATTACATCAATATTTTTGTGTGCTGCAAAATGTTGTTTTCTGAATTTATGATGTGATAAGTTTTTTTTCAAAATGTTGTTTTGTACTTAAATATTCTAGAAATGCTGATGTTTTTTTGAACTATGTATTTTTAAAACTTTATGCTTTAAAATATTGCTGCTTTACCTTAACTGCTTTGCAAAATGTTGTCATCTGACACCTTTGGTTCTTGTTTAATTTCCGTGCAATTTCTAAAAATGTTTTCTTTTGTAAACTTTCATTTTATGTGTCTGTTATGTTCAGTGTTTTCTTAATCTATGAAATCATTTAGCATCCCTGTGTTTCTGTACTTTTGTGAATCTATAGGATTTTTTTTTTTTTACTATCACTCATAACCATTGTCTGGTTTCATGCCCACCCCAGCCATTTGAGAAATGGCCTGGGCATTATTATCACTTTTGCAATGTTGCATTGGCAATTAAATTGCTCATGCTAATTTACTTCCTCTATAATTAAAGAATTCCGTGGCGCAGGAGACAAAGGACATTAAATGGGAGTCAATTACTACTTTATGATGTAGTTAGGGCTCCTCGTCCTCCATAACAAATGCTGTTTATCCCTTTCTCTGGATGCAAAGCCGATCAACAGTCCTAAAGAGGTGACATAATACTTCAGAACAATTGGCCCACATCAGAGGAACATTCATTCTCAGTGACACTCTGTGAGCAAACACTGTATGCTCAGAGACAAGAAAAAGGATCCATCAGACCAAAGGAAGGAAATTATTGAGGGCTGACTTTTAACTTTCTCCTCTTGCAGCAACATTGTCATATATGTCCGAAATAATGGTCACAAAGAAAAATCTAAAGCATTCTGACACATGTTAACCCTGAGTTACACTCAATAAATAAGCTACCTTTATCAAATAGATTACTCAGGCCAAGACTTGCCTTGCAAACAAGCCAATTCAGTCCTCACAAAGCCAACTGCAGACTTTGATCTGGTGTGACCAATAAATGTCTCCTGGATCATAAAATGTGTACACTTCACCACACCCCAGACTGCCACTGATGCATGCTATTGCTAGACTGTACGAGTAAACACCACAAAAACAGAGAGTTTCTTGTTACCTATGCAGAGCATGAGAACTGTTCTGGTCTTTTCCACTTACAGTGCATGCACACAAAAGCCACTCATACACCTTGCAATTCATCACCACAAAGACTCAAAGCAAGCCTTTGTTCCTGGATCTGTGCTGAGCTCTTGGAGCAACTCTCAGCAAGCAAGTGCTGGCAAATACACAGAAACCTGAACAGCTGGCACAAAGCAAACCATTTCCCAGAACCAACTGTTGATCATTTTTTACCCCATTTATTTATTGGCTTGCCTTTTGTTTAGTAATGGTACTATCACCACGCATATTGGATCAAATTTGCAAGACTTTTTACATTGAAGCTTTTTTTCTGTTATACAGTATGTTGCCTGGAAAATAGGAAAAATATGTAGCATTTTATGGAAACATGTGCAAACACAAATGATAATGCATTATACAAAACAGAACAGACTTTCTACTATCCTACAGTATGACCACCTTATTTTTCAACACAGCCTGCTTGGAATTGAAAGTAGTTCACAGGAAAAGTTCACCTGGCTTTATTGAAAGACACTACAAAGCTCTTCTTTGGATGTTGCTGCCTTTTGTTTTGTTCTCTGTCATGATGATCCCCCACACTGCTCCAATAATGTTGAGGTCTGGGCTCTGGGGTGTATCACTCCATAAGACCTGTTGCCACTGATTTCAAGTCCAGTTCTTGTGTAATTTGGCATACCTCAGCTTTTTCTCCTTGTTTCCCTTCGTTAAGAAGTGCTTCTTAGCGGCCATCCTTCCATGGAAACTATTTCTGATGTGACTTCAGCCAACATGGATCAACTCAGGGTCCAGATGCATCGCTCAGGTTCCATGTCAGTGTCTTTGCTGGATCTTTTTTCCTTTTCTTCTCTGACTTGTTCAATTTCCTTCAGTTCTGAAGGACACAATGCACACCATGCTGAGCCATGCCACATTTTTTGGTTAATATCTCTTTTGGAATCACTTTGTAAGGGTAACTCTAGTTAAAGTCACAGTATAGAGTGACATAGTGGGTATCACCTGGGTAATTTTACATTGTATAATTGGTGTTCAAGTTCAATGAGTTTAAGCTACAAGCATTTCTTTTGCACCTGCCACCAACATGTGGTGCAAGAACTATTTTGAAAATAGGAAAAGGCCACAGATGGAAATGAGGTGAAACTCCCATTATGAACCACCAGCCCAGCAGCCTCTTTTTTTACAGCTTCACGATGAGCTCAGTGCAAAGTTAGGAGGACAGCTGGAACAAGCTTTTCCAAGACTATGTACTCTAAACAAAAATCCCCCTGACCACCAGAAAGCTCTGCTGGCTTCTGGGAAGACGCCTTTATCCTCCCATTCCTGGCAGCCGTGATTCCTGAATGGCGAAGTGATGACCAGCTTTGCAGATGTGTTACAATTGTTAAATCTTCATGACTAATTCGATGGGGGAATTAGCAGAGGAAAGAACAATGTTGATCATTCCTTTTCCAGCAAGCACAATGACAAATGATGATGTCCAACTCCCTGCAGCAGCAAAGCCCATAAATCTGAGTCATTTTAAATTTCTGTGGTGCTTAGTTCTTCAATACATCAAGTAGGCTACTGGTATTCAACACAACAAAATATGCCACCAAGTATACAGAACAATGTGTTGACTTGAAAAGCACATGACAAGTTGTCACAACTCAAAAATGTTCTCTATGGATGCAAGCTGGCAAATAGAAAACACACTGAGGCTCTTACAAAACTTTACCTTCACGAACAGAAATGCCATGGTCGCTGTAAAACCTCTCATTTTGTCCAAAAAATACTCTGACCCGTCACAGCTTTGCAGTCTGTTTTGCAGTGCGTGAAAAGCAGGTGCTTCAGGGCATACTTGTTCTTTGTCAGGACAAGTCTGCGTGGTAGGGAAAGAGACTTCTGGACACGATAACAAGACACTTTCCGGGCAGACCAAGAAAGCAGCAATGTTGGACCTACAGCAGGGAAAAATGCATCAGCGTCTCCCGCAAGGATACAAAAACATGATAAAACGGTAAATAGCTACATAGATTAAACTGCAGGAAGTAGTCAGGTTTAAACATGATTGCACATACAGAAAAACCCGATGGTACTTTTCACTTTGCTAACAAAATGTACCTCAGAAAACACAAGGAAACAGCAAAACCAAAAGCATTAATCAGCCATTTGTTAATGCTGCTATTAAATGTTTTATGGTATATTTACAAGAAATGGATGAGAAGCTCTCACTTTTAGCTGTTAGGCAATAATTCTCTGATATACAATGACTGTCAAGTTAGCTAAATGGCTAATAAAGTTAGCTCCTTTAGAGGGTTGAAAGAACATTTTTTCATTTATAGTTAACTGAATACAAAAGTATTTGATTTACACGTACAAAATAAAGCACATAAGCTGGCAAAAGCTGGGTATCTTATAAACTGAAGTAGTGAAACAAATAAGCAGCTCTGTTAGCACAGTCTCCATATAATTGTCAAACTACCTTGGAGTAAACTTCTGAAATGTCGCTATAAAATAGATTTTATTCTCTTTATTTAGGTGGTTTATAAGCTAGGCATCAGTTAATGTTATCAGAAGTTAGCAGTATTGGCTTTACCCATTACAGACAAAAGGCTTTCTTTAAAATAGCCTTTTAAAATCAAGGGTTTGATGTGAAAAATTACAAGCAGCCTTTAAAACTCATTATGACTCTTAGCATCTGAAAAACATAGAAAGTTTATAAGGCCTATTTAAGAGGATAAACCGTCTGCTTTTTTAGATTGACTTTGTCCTCATTTTTATCAATACTGTTTAAAATTAGAATAGTTAATGTGTATTTAAAATATTAATGCAACATATGCATCACTATTGGCTAGAAAGGGAAAAGCATACATATGTAGCATCAGCTGTTAATGAGTTAACAGTAATAAAAATTGTAAACGCCAAGCATTCTTTCCATTGGGTGTTATAATTTCATGTCAACTTGGTCATGCTTGTTTCTTTCAAGCAAACACAGCTGATTACTCTTGTACTTATAATGTACATCTAAAAAACTACAGATGGAAATACAACTACCGTAGTTTTACAGTGTCTTGCCTAGTTAATATGAGAAGTATCAAAAAAATATAAGAGTAGAGATTATGCTTTGGCACCAGCACCAAACAATTTTTCCTCACTGACGTGCATGAAACTCCAATGACCTCCAGTTTTTAACATAATGAGACAGACACTAGAAACATCTTTAATCAGCCTTTAAATTTGACATGAAAAAAAGGCTGAGAATATGACCAAGACTTCGCTTACAAATTTCCATCCTGACTCAAAAAGATCTGCATCTTTGTCAACTTAAATCACTGCTGCTAGCATTTAAAAAAAAAAATAAAGATGCAAGTAGACAACTCTGGAGACACAGGGACCCACAAAGAGAGAAACACAGATACACAGCGTGAGAAGCACAGGCATGTGGCAGTATGCTGTCAACCCCGTGAGCAACACTTGCTTTTATGGGGCAAAGCCAAAATGTGGCTCCTGTTGTGCTCAAGATATGGAACCTGCTGCAGGGTAGGGTGACAAAGCACCTCTTTCAGACAAACACCTTATCTTCCTTCGACATACCTTGACGGCCTGAAACACAGTCCCCTCTTGCATTTGTGATAGCATTTTTTCCACCTATGGGGAGTTACTTCTTTCACTTTACAAAATGCAAAAAATCCTTGGATTTGTACCATCACTTTAGTGCAGGCGCTGCACAAAATAGCTCTAGGGACAGTGCATAGTTTTTGTAAGTCAGTTATGATGTACATTTCAAGTATTGCACTTTCTGAGGTTGATGCTTTCTGAGGTTTATTGAAATGTTTTAAAACATGTGGTTAATCTTTGTATATCTTGATTCAGCATTAGACCAAAACGAAGAGACTAAATGCCTCTCCGGCTAGTCTAAAGTGTATGAAGCTTGAAATCACTACATCTGTGTTTTACATCATCACCTCTACATGGCGTTATAGAGGGTTTTAGTCAACAGTGACCAATAATACAGACCCCACTGGTGAATGACAAGCACCCAGCCATTTTATACTTTGCAACATATCAAATTCAGCAGAGTGACCCTGAAGTTATTGTCTTCGAATGCCAGCTACTTACTGGTGTGTGTCAGTATTCAGGCCCCTGAAGGACTGATGTGGTTTAATGAGTCACTCAAAAGACTCTCCATAAACATTGAGTATTTGAAAGTAGAGAAATATGTTCAACCATGATTCAAAGGTCTGGGAGTTTTCAACTAGCAGGCTCAAAAAAGGCTAGAAAAATGTAAACAGTGCGCATGTGAATGGTATTACCCTGACCCAGATTAACTTCGAAGGAGAAGTGAAACCATCAAATAATTCCCACACTGTGAAGGGTCTGTCGATATTAAGTCATTTGAATTTATTTACATAGGTATTTGCCATTTTCATATGCAACTTAAAGCAAAACAGATTTATTAAAGACAATAGTTATGCATAAAAACTGAACCAAAAAGGGAATGAAACATTTCGGTGTCAGTCCATCACACTAAATGCACGGGGATATAATGACCAACAATCACACATGAACCATATCAGAGAGCAGTGATGAAAGTTTGTACTAGTGAAAGGCTCTGGAGAACTACATGAAGGAATGCAAATGTCTGCATTATACAGTCTGGACTCACTCTGGAGTTTTCTTGGCCAGGTTCTCAGTAAGAATATGACCATAAGTGAATAAAGCAAGTAATCGTTTACAGAAAAAGGGTGTGTGTGCACTGATATAATTGATATATGGAAACTCCCTATCCCTTTTCTGATGCCCTGTATGTTACTCTTACATGTTGATGCAAACACATTAAATTAAATCCGGTATAAATAGCACAAAGTCATTATCATATATAAGGAGCCTTGTCTGTCACTGTTAATGTAGTGTAACGCAAACACTGTGATATCTGCCACAGTTGTTTGGCATTGTGTCAAGCCCCGTGTGCCCAATGAGGCGCCACTCCAGAGTATTTCCAATTTTGAGAAAACATTTCATACTGAAAACAAGGCCTTAATTTACCAGACATCCTTCTGTGTTCATGTGCAGAAATAACTACAATTAAATTTCAGACACAACTTAAGACTTGCTGAAATTTCCAAACATTTCAGACTGTTTCCAACAATCTGAATACTTCTTGGTCTTAGACGATCAGTAAAGAACACATTGCACAACTGACTAAATGGACTGGAAAGTACTACAAAGAGCTAATGCCTATTTTATGTGTTCTTATACCAAAGCAAACATCAACTTGTCAACTTGCAGCCTGCACTGTTTAAATGCCAATTGAGAAAAGAAAACAAAAAAAAGGCCAAAAAATGAGGAAAAAATTAGTGTTTGGAAATGATTCAACTGTTTGTCAAGTGCAAGCATAACACACAAATGATGTCAATGTCAGTGTCAGTCGTGACTTACAAACCTGTTAAAATACATCTTAAAGAGAATGACTGGCAGTGGCTGGATGATTAATTACACACTTTCAAAATAAACTGACCCAAACTGGACCAGACTCTGAATGATCTGCATCGCTTTAGCCCTCATTTTACAAACATCTCTTCTTTTTCTCCTCTGTGTACTGTAACCTGCCCTCATTTGCATGAAGAAACATATGTCTACAGAAAGTCGTTAATCATTGCATGACACATATCTGTTTTTTATTCTACTATAATCATCTTGTCTTGCACTGTGAAGGTTAAAAGAAAGAGTTGCAACTGCCTGTCTTCTCAGCCTCCTCCCTCCTATCCTTATTCCCTCAAACTTTCCCTTCACGGCAAAAGAAAACACATCTCCTCCCACGTAAATAAAAACCATTTATGCTTTCCGCTCCTTGGATGATTATCTAATATCTCGCATGTGGCGACTTTCCTCAGCAGAGTCAACAGGAGGAACAGATAACAGCCAGACTGTAGTCTGTTGGCAGCTTTGCAATCATCTGCGGTGAGAGGATGTTTGTTATAAGTGGAAAAAATGCTTGTCAGCTCGCCCTGAACCACCGACTTCAACATCTGTGTTCCTTTAACCATCATAAGTCTTCTACCTCTGACCTTTTTCTCAGCGTCTTGACAGATTTTGGATGTCGCTTCGCTGTTCTGATTTAATAAAACAAATCACAAAGGGGAGAAATTTGCTTCAGATTTCAAATATGTGACAACTCAGCCAGAACACAGCAGAAGTTGGAAGTGTAGCAGCTTTTGAGTAACATGAAAGACAATGAGAAAAATCCTGAGAGGAGCTTAGCTGTGCCGGGCTTCATTAACTAGTGGCCTCTTTGCTCTTTGTCTCTGAGCCTATTGAACTCTGTGTGGCGCTTCAGCCCTCTCAAGCCGACAGACTGAGCTTCTTCCCAAACTGAAAGGGGTGGGGAGCTGAGCTACGAGGACCAAGCGTGACTAATGCAGGAACCTGGTGCTGCTGTTGCATGCTGCTAAGGGGGGGACGATACGGCATGGCCCGCTGCTGCCACATACAGGGCGGCACAATAACCAGAGCCGCCGCCGCTGCCTCCCCTCCTTGTCTGTCACCCTTTAATACCACCCCACCCCCGTCATCCATTCATGGCCGCTCCTTTCAGCAGGTCTTTCAGAGGGCCAATAAAGCAGCCAACTCATTCTGTTCGCTCTGAAATGTGCAATGTCAGAAAGAGGGAAAAGGGGGGAGGTATGATGGGGGTGGGATTCCAAGAAGGCTTCCAATCTCCTCAAGAAAGGATGCTGAGTTGGAACTACGATTTTATATTTGAAGTCAGGACAACCTTCAGTCATGTCCAACGCACAAGAAAGTAAAGAGCAAAATTAGAATTTCCAACCACTAGACTTGGCCAGGCTTGGCTTTGTTTTCATCAAGATTAACAATTGGCGGTGTTATGGTGCATTCAGTTTGATCTCTGAAGTCTAAATACCCCAGTTCTCAAGAAAAAATTTGACATTGAATGCACCCCCAAAACTTGTATTTCCAAATCAGAGTTGGAGTAACCTTACCAGCCCCAGCATCAAAATCCAACTGTTCCTTGCTTATAAAAAGGGGTGACAGTTGCAGCAATAAACTATTTATTAGCACATCTGTCAATTTTGCATTGGAATAAATCAGCAGTATACATAGTACTGTCTAACCTTCCATGTTTTTTTTTTATCAAAAAAATACAGAATAATGTCTTGCTATTGCAAATAATAGCTAGCATGGAGAATTAGCACAGTCCTACTGGTTTTCCAACTTGTGACTTGTAGGCAGTCAACTTGGGTGAGACCAAGAATTCCAGCTTTAGAGGCAAAGGCATTACCTTTTTAGTGGAAGAGGATACACTAGACTTCTGTATTTAAAGAGCATCAACAGCTGAGTATGATGTGGAAATGTGACAGAAGTATGACGTTGATCTACAGTCTGTTCATTTTTCATTCAATATTTGAACGTGTTTAATTTTGTAATTCCAGGATCTTATTCAAGTTCACAAACTGCATGTGCAAATAGTGTTTGCCGTAATTTGCATTTTGTAGAAGACACTGTCCAGTAGTATTATCTTACCATTATTTATACAATGACACTGTACTTTGAGTGAAGGTTGGAATAGGTAATATCTTACTATTAATAATAAGCTGCACTTGATTCTCATTACAAAGATGGTTGCCATCAACATAATCTGTTGAGTTCCAAATTTATTAGAATTTGATATAAAATGTTGTTTGTTTCTTTTTTTTTATGGAGACATTTTGTTATATCAGAGAAATGTCAGTGAAGTAATCCATCAGCTGTAGTCTGCTGACATAGCCTATGAGAGCAATAGCTTATGTTTCATGTTTTTTGATATATGGCTAAACAACACTAGGCTAATTCAAATATGCTGGCATACAATCCAAGCAGCAGCCATTGTTTGATTGAGGAAAAATCTTAAACACTAACTCAGTGCAGAAAGACTCTTGGAACTCAGTGACTGAGGGTATTTTAGAAACAGCATAAAAAAACAAAACAGCTGGTTATCATGAAGTCATGTTTGCCTGCAGCACACACTTCAATGGGCCTGAGCGTATGTTTGTCTGATTGCAGCGGCAGCTCGTGGCAGTATGATTGATGATGAACAGTGCATCGAAGCTGGAGACGTCCACATTGCTGCAGCATGTGTGCAGGGTTCAACCTCTATCATCCTCCTCGAGCTTGTGGAGAAACTCAACTCTCAGCATCCACAACAACAAAAAAAAAGAAATTCCACACACAACCGCAATCTTAGCACATTAACAGCCTTCAGCACAGGCTTTTAAATCAGACCACATCATTACACGAGGCAAAACTCTCACACGCTCTCCCTCTTACTCCCCTATCGCTCATGCAGAGACTCTCCAGACTGGACTGGAACATCTCTTTTTCCACTCAGAGAAAAGCACTGGAGTGAAAATTAACCCCAAAAATCAGCTCCAATTTTGTGTAAGTGCCACTGCTGAGTGTATCACCGGATGAACAAAACAGAGCCACAGACTGAAAGCTTTGGAAAAAAAAAAAGATGCACTAAGCTCACAGGATGTTGTGTAATTTTGCCCAGATGTTCTCCACAGCACATCTAAGTAATAAATGCAAGGAGGGGAAATGAATTCTTCACCCATCCCTCTCAGCTCAGTCTCTCCTCGAGCTGCTCAGACACTTTCAGAGGGGTTGGGAAGCCCTTCCGAGTGAACAGTGCATTATATCTTCCCAGTGGACTCAATGTGCTTGATTAATGCAGGCAAATCTATGAAAGGACAGGGGCTGCCTCTTCCAGCAGTGCAGGAGTTGAGGTCAGTCCATGACAAGGGAAACACCTCAGCAACATCTAAAAATACTGTCCTACATACACATATTTAAAGTCCAGCTCACAGGAGAAATAATTTTTCTTTGTGGGTGCTGGTGATGCAGAGATTTTCATCATCATCTTTAAAACAAGCTGTAATCTGATATTTTTCTCAGGAAACATGCGCTGAGTGCAACTGTGCGAAAGTGTCCAAAAAAATGCCTGTGTTTAGGTCTTCCAAACATTCTTGTAACTCTGCGGTGTGCACTCACACACATGCAAGTTTAATTTACAGTCACTGTCAGCAAATGAGCATTTCTCCTACCACTATCTGGTGAAAATTCGCTGCCAGCAACAAAGCCATGGGAAACAAGAGCTCGCCTGTGTGAACAGAGCCCGTGTTGGCATGAACTTATCCCACCGTCTGTCTGACATGGACAATATCTGAGATTAGGAGGGGGGGGGGGGGGGGACTTCTGCTTTTAGTTTCCATCTTCTAAGGTGCATTGTTTCTTACAGCACCAGAAGAGGAAGCACCAGAGCCCTTCACCTTGCCTGAAATTGCAGTCAGATGTGTTAAAAGTTGCAGATGGGTGACACCTCCATCTTACAGGTCACAGAATGAGGAGGGTACAGAGGAAAATCGAACACCAGAAGACATAAACTTTCTCAATTAATGGTTTCCATATACTGAAGCAAATGCATATCTGTATATTACTGTAGAATAACCAGCTGAGCCTGAAGGCAGCGCACGAGCACATGTGGAAAAAGCAAAACAATTAACTGAACCTTGTAGCAGTTGTACGAATACAGAATGATGATTAGAATAAATCAAAGTCTTGATCAGGACCAAAGAGAGTAAGTTAGTAAGTCATCAAAACCCTTCTTCAGTATAACGACACCTAAAAATGAAGAAAAGTATATGCCACCAAGAGTCTGTCCACTCTTTTTCTTGCACCTACACACCTCGATGCTCTTTAAACCTTACAAATCGAGGATTTCTTTTACAAAGTAAACCGATGCAATCTAAGCGTAAAACAGTAATTTCCGTGCGCGAGGAAACCACCTCCATCTGCATCGTTTTCTCCTCTCTGCACCAAGAACTGGAGTCATACGACTCAAATTTTAACTCGATCCAAACAGGTCTGGTGTGTGTGCTCGAGGCTCTTACCGTCACCGGCTGCGATCTCCGCTTGCAAGCTCCCAACACTCTGTAAAACTAAAGCAACTCCAACGAGAAGGTTGAACGTCTTCACAGCCGCCATATCCAAGTTCCGCCGATTTCGCCTCAGTATCCCGGTGTGTTTCACACTCCTGTCTTTCTCCTGCGCCGACTCCGCTTCCCGGAGAGGACTCCGTAACTCTCCAGCCGCTCCTGCTGCTTTTAAAAGGGAGACCTGCCTGCGCTGCACTGAGCTGTTTTTGTTTCCAGCGGGTGCCACACTGCGCGCTCCTGGACGCGCTCTCCGCCTCCTAAATAAACCAATTAAACTAAAATTCAGAAAAAGGAAGAGCGCACTGCATAAAGACGCATCTCAGTCCCATTATGTGGAATCATCCCACTGGTCTTGGGTGCAGCGTGCGTGTGCGTGTGTGAGTGTGTGTGAGCATGTGTGTTTGTGTGAGAACGCAAACGTAAAATAAAGTGCGCTCTCTCTGTCATCAACTTCTCAGCGCCAATGGTTTTGATGCTCCGTGTGTCCAGGAGGCAAACTCAGAAAGGTGTTATACCATGTCTGAAGGAAAGACTGGAAAAGAGAGGTTACACTGGATGACCAGCAGACGAAATGCAACCTTCTTCCCCAGAGGATTTATTTTTTCTGAATAGTTTACATTATGTTTTGGTTGCATGGATTTTTTATGTATTTATTATTATTTATTTCAGTCCCTCATTTACAAGAATTTGTCTGATTTTGCACGATTAATTCCCAGACAATTTCAGCTCACCTCTCACCTTTCCTGTCCATTAATCTAATGACTGTATATTGAGAGCGCCCTCTTCAGGTGCCAAATAGATCATAACATTAAGGAGTTCAGCCAGAACAGCGTAGTTGTTGCTCAGATTTCTTACTGTTGTTCACCTTTTCCACTAAAAGTCCTTGCAGCACATTCTGTTATAGAATTTGGAGAATGTAATTACACCACACGTTTTCAACCAATTATGCCATCAAACTAATTATATTACAACCCCACAATGTGACTTAGGTTTTTGTACCCTATAGTAAAAGTAAAAAAAAAAAAGAAAAGAAAAAATGTTTAGCACTCCTAACAGCTTATTATTGTTATTATTATTATTATTATTATTATTATTATTATTATTATTATTATTATTATTATTATTATTATTATT
>JBBBVU010000019.1:9816147-9837713 GCA_037177055.1 Atherinosoma microstoma
ATCAATCAATCAATCAATCAATCAATCAATCAATCAATCAATCAATCAATCAATCAATCAATCAATCAATCAATCAGCCTCATTTTTTTAGGTTTATGTTCAGCAGGTTTATGTGCCCAAAATATGCAATCAGACCACCTGTATGTATTGAAAGATTGATTTTCTCTGATGGCACAGGCAGATTCCAAGACTATGTCAAGATTGATCCGATTCAAGTAGTAAAAGAGTGCTTCAGGGAGCACAAGACATCACATCACACAGTTGCCAACACAGAGACCAGACCTTTGCCAAACTGGCAACCTTTGGGATGTGCTGGAGAAGATATGGTACACTTCTCCTGTCTTCAGTATGAGATCTTGGTTTAAAAATAGATAAACAAATTTTTCTTCAGAAACCAGACATTGTAACTTTACAGGAGTGGATCCGTCTCTCATGGGATCATGTGACCAGGAGTGCTTTGCTTTACGGCTCCCCTTCTATAAACACAAAGGGTTCTGCTTTGTGCTACTTTTCTCTTCTTTTCCATTTGTCACGGCTGAACGAGTTAAAAAGTGAAAACGGTGTCTGAGGAGGCCAGAAAGAGAAAGACTGTTTAATTCTATGACATTGTTGTGTGGCCTGTGGGAAGTTACAGGTTTAGCGCCCCTAGTTGCCAAAAGTTACATGGTATCCCTTTAAGCATTTCAGACCCAAAATATATTTACTGTTATCAATATTACAAGCTTAATGTACTGTACATGTGATGTCATTGCCTCCATTGTTTACTCCAGTTGTGCAACAGGCAAATCAGCCTGCAAAAGTGCAGGTTTCTAGCCCTTGGTGGTCCTACCTGCAAAAGTAACAATACATACATGTTTTATAACTCAAGAACTCATTCACATTAAGCTTATGTTCAAAAACTGTGTGTGTGTGTGTGTGTGTGTGTGTGCCTGTGTGTTTTGAAGAAATTGTCTTTACTTCTTCAGTAGTTCTCATGACCAGAGAATAAATAACTTCTTATTTTGCTTTGTGTTTTAACTTTTCTCAGACACCTGACACTGACAGGGAGAAATTTCTTGTGATGAAACTTGGAAACTTGTTGTGATGGAACATTTAATTTGCTTATGCACTCAGGACGAATCCCCACGCTTTCTTCCTCTCTGCATCACTTGTTCCGCACAGGAAGGATAACTTGGACCACATGCTTGTTCCAATTTAGACTCTCACTGTGGGAATTCAGGAGAAGCTCTGCAGTCATGGAAAGGTTTCATAAAGGGAAGAAACTCTTCCATTGAGAGCCTTCATTACTTGTCATTGGTATGTGCATTGTGAGCCTTAGCCTATATGTCAAACTTGTTTCAAATGGATTTTAATGGATTCATAATAGTCCTCAAAAAATGAGAGCAGTTCTATCTCAAACATACAAGTGGGGCTCCAGATCAATGAATAACTTCCATATCTTTATTAGAAAGACGCCATTATCTTGATTAACTTTAATTGTTCACCCCCTTGTGTTTAAAGACACCTGATTGCCAAAATAATGTGAGCTGCAGTGGAAAGATGGGAGCTGGTTTGAAGAAGAAGCATTAGGATGTGTGAGGAAGAGGAAGTGAGCGACTGGCTGTTTTGACATGTGTTACTTTCACTTCTCTCTGAAAATTCATGGCACACTACAATTCAGAGAGAGAGAGGAAGTGAGCAGTCGTCTGTTTTGACATGTATTACTTTGACTCACCTCTGAAATAAAATATTGTTATGATGATAAGACTCAGATATCTGCTGACAGCACCCGTCTACAATCGTGTCGCATTCTCTTCACATATAATCCCACACTCTCTCTTATGATTTGATCAATACATTCCTTCTTTTGCACCCACAGCAGTGCATGTCATACATCTGCAGAGCAAACACACATAATGCCACCCTGACAGAAACATTCAACATGTCACTTTAGTGATGTATCCCATCATAAAAGGAGATTATTGCAGACACATGCAGTGTGGTCATTTAAGCCATAAAACATCTCTCCATCAGATGTAGACCTGTCAGAGTGCCATGTGATTTAGTTTTGAGGCTCCACACTATCTGCATCTTTAACCAAGCAATTAAAAATCATAGACTCAAGTCTCCTGCTCTTATCACCTACATCCGCAACTCCTGGAAAAAGAGTTCAGGCTAGTCCTCCCTGAGCATCCTCTTACAGGATCTTGCTGAAGCTTTTTTCCTTTGGCTCCTTAAGGTATAACATAAAGTAGGATGAGTTTCAGCTGCTGTGAACTTTTTGCTTGGCTGCAGACCACACCACACTTTGCCTTCATGGGGTAAATTTTAAGGACATCAGAAGACAGAGATGTCATTAATACGTGAAATTCTGGTGACATCAGGGTGTTTGGGTCTGACTGTGGTGGCAAATGTACATTTTCCAGTGAGTGTTCCTGCTGAGACTTTGGGTCTTACTCCTGGAGTATTTATGATGCTTGGCCACTTAATAAACAGGGAACAAAGAGGCCGTGTGGCAGTCAGACACTGAAAAACTCTGAAGAGAACAAACTATCCTCTGTCTTGGCTTTTCCATTAGACCATTGCATATTATTACCTTTTATGCCTCGCCGCAGTATTAACAAAACCTGAAAGCACATAATCATTTAGCTTTCCTTTGAGTGGAAACTATGTTACACAGTTTTATTTAAAAGAGGTGGGACCTATGCGACAGAAATCCAATGGCAGCCTCGCCTGCAGCATAAACAAACTTGAGAATGCCGAGTCTACCCTGCTGTTCAAGTTTGTACTTCAGGAGTTGTGTCAAATTTGTTGGGCAGCTTTCTACTGGACATTACTTTTGATAATTTAAGAGACAGCAAGTATTTGTGCTTTTCCATTTTTTCAAATGAATTTTTATAGTCTTAGTTGCTGTCTTGAGATTACGTTACTAAAACTATGAGCCAGATAATTAGCAACAGGGTGCATTGAACAGCCAAATGCATGTAACAATACAGAGTTTCATGAGCGGTCTTACTCTAAGAAAACTATTTTGTAATGGAACAGTGACAACGTACAACAACTTCTATACAGTATAAGAATAATTGGAACTGCTATGAAATAGTTTAGGTTTTATTGTTTTAAATGTGAATAAGTCAATCTTCTATAGCACTAATTCTGAAAAGCCTTTTATCCTGGTATTTGTCTTTCTTCTTTTTCTTTTATATGTCATATTCCTTTCTTTCTGCCTGCTACTGACTTCCAGATTTAGCAGCCAACTGATCTAGGATGGAGGGACACCTTGAAACAGCCTACAGCTGAACACCCGAACCAGGCATTGTCGGTTGTAATTATGTCATTTTTAATTTCCTGCTTGTAACTGTTTGTAAGCTACTGTATATGCATGCTGTAAATGTAGTGGTAAATTTGGATTTTTAATAGTAGAAAAGCGAGGGCATGTCCAGTAGTTAAAATGCCTTGTCCACTTTTATCAAATTCAGTGAATATACATTACAGGCTTCAGAATCTCAGAGTGCCACCACGATAGTCACTCAAAGTGCAAGTCATTAACCCATTGACTTAGTTTTTTCTCTGTTTTAACATGTAGAATGCATCCAAACACAACCTTTACCAACAAATAGCCCACCAAACCAAATGTATCTATAATTTTCTCTGATACATTTACCACTGTATCAAATTGTTATAAATTCTTGCTGTGACTTGGTTGAGACAGAATAGCTATCCATAGAAAAAAAAATTGTTAATGGGATTGAGCTTAAAGATGCCATCATCTACCTGCTTCAGAGAGCCCACTCTAATCTGGACAAATCAGGCAGCACTTTGAGGATCATGTTCTTTGATTTCTCAAGTGCTTCAACTACAAATCATCCTATACTGTTTTGGGAGAAGTACTGTTAAGTTTCAGGTGGTTGTCGATACTTCGACTACCACCTGGATTTATGACTACATAACAAACAGACCAAAGTTTGTGAGACTGAAAGGTTGTGTGTCTGAGTTGGTGGACAGCAGCATAGTAGCACCACAACACATTGTACTCTCACCATTTCCCCTCACATAGTAAACCTCAGACTTCCAACATAACTCTGAGTCCTGTATTCTAAATACTGTGATGACTCTGCAGTTGTGGGATGTATCAGTGATGGACAAAAAGCTGAGTACAGAGAACTGATCAGTCAGTTTGTGAGATGGTGCAGTAACAATCACCTCATCTTGAAAAACAAAAGAGATGATTGTTGACTTCAAGAAGAACAAGAGTAAACAAAACACTGTTTACATCCTGGAAGAAGAGGTGGAGGTGGTGGAGGAGTACAGGTACCTTGGAGTTCAGCTGGACAACAGACTAGACTGGAAATGCAACAGACAGAGCAGACTCTACAGTTGTCGAAAGTGCAATCAGCTTTGCAGCTTTATTCTGCATTTCCTATATTAATTTTTTTTTTGTCAGCAGCAGTTAGATTTTATAACCAACATTATTTGGATGCTAATAATAATCATAATAGTTGGAATTGCATCACAGTGTTATTATACCTGTTTATTGTGATTGCTCCAAACTGGTGGAAAATGGATTCTTCTATTGTGTCTTAAATCACTTAATTGAGGAAGTATCAGTTGTATCATGAAAGATTTTTTAATATTGTTGTATACTGCCTTCCACCACCTAATATTATGCTAAGTGTTTCAATGTAAATAGTGTGTGGTTAGTCCATCCATCCATCCATCTTCTACCACTTATCCAGATCGGGTTGCAGCAGCCTAAGCAAGGAAGCCCAGACTTCCCTCTCCCCGGCCACATCAGCCAGCTCATCCGGGGGAATCCCAGGATGTCCAGGAGGCATCCTAACGCCTCCTGGATGTTAGAAGTCCTCAGCAATGAGGGAATTACTCAGTTATTAGTGATCAGCCCGTAGTTACATCTTGATCAACTTTTCAAAGAAAATGTCATTGCATTTCCAGCCTAGATGAGAATAAACTCGTTTTTGTCTATTTATGTAACTATGTGTGTTATGTAACTATAATTGATCAAATATTGACTTCTTTGTCTTGGGTATAGACAATTAATCAAACATCAGAAGGACAATGAGGGACTGCAGTAGTGCTGGAGACAGATCAATATTTACAGCCCAATAAAATGGGTGTAATTGGCTACATAACACATCCTGCGCAATAATAAACAATGACTGTACATCAAGAGAACTGTTTTACAGCCCAAAAGTGTCTTCTTTCCATAGCCCTCGGTGGAGGCAGGGACCTGGATGGAGGTTACCAGTAACTCAATGACAAACAGCCAGAGAAAAGGCCCCTGGGCTCATCACCTCCACTGACACTCAATATACTGATGAAATTGTCATTTTATTTTGCAATCAGCCTGAGAGGATAAGAGAACCAATTCTAAGATATAACTACAAGGAAACAAGTTCAAATTCCCCTTGATTTTACTAGCAGAAAGGAGAACCCCTAGCCCCTTTGCAATGGGAGTGCAAACAAGAGCTTACAGGTGTAAATAAGATGCCATCCCTGGATGAGAGTGCACAGGGATGACATGATTTAAGACTGACAGACATTATGAGTCCTCAAAGCTGTCACAGATGAACTTTACAGGATGATTTTTTACCATACTGGCCTCTCAAAACAGAGAGGTATACAAACAAAACACTGACCTTTAGATGGACTGTTTGGTGATTAGCAAAACTGTGACAACAATAGCTCTGGTGAGAAAAGCTGACTAAAGGACAAAGGCCTGATGGTGTGGAACAGCGCTCCTGTGAACAATTCAACTGCACGAATAACGAAGCTACCAGAATGAGTTTTCCCAGGACAAAAACATTGATAGCTGCACATTCTCAGTCAGCACGCTATCATATGGGAGTGTGCAAGCTAGGCAAGGCAAGTGGAAGGTGGTTTTGTGTGTGTGTGCGCATGTTGTGGCATGTTGGTGGGAAATGTTTTATGTAGGGCATTGATGGTTGTGGGGTGAGACAAACAAACTGTGGTGAAAGGCTGTGAAAGGCTGAGCTAGTGGTTTCAGTGATGGATACAGTGATGTCTATGTATAGGATTGTTAGACTAGCAATTATGAATGTCTACTATAAAACTAACACTCAGCAAAAACATGGAAAGAAAAAACACAATCATCCAGAATTCTTGCTGTATAATCCTAACAACTTTAGTTAGATTGATGTATGAGCTTGTATAATCTTGGAGAGATAATTCCTTGACATGATAGTTCAAAATATAGAAATTTTAATAGTAACTTACATTTCATCAATGGGATTGGATATGTTTGTGAAAATATAGATTTTTAATATTCAAACTTCTCTGATGTTTATTTGGCTGGTAACGCTCTGTTAAGCTAGCTGTTAGCAGGAATTTGCAGGTTTTTTATATCATCATTAAGGCAATTTTCTCAATGGCAACAGGAAAAATTAATTCTATAAACATTTTGTTTGACCAAAATCCTATTTGATCAATAAACTGATGGATTACTCCTTGGAAAAATTCAGTATTAGCTAGGACAGTCTGTAGCTATAGGTTTTATCTGCTAGCTTATACCCTCTCTCTGTCGGGGCATTTATCATTGAAAACCTATAGTCTAGCCCTAATGCACCAATATACTGATCATAATAATTACCACATATAAGAATTTAGAATAAGATGCTAACCACATTAGAATGCATGTACTTGACAAAATTAGATTGTTAAAGTTTATCCATTGTGAATGATTACCATACTTGGGAAAATTGAGCTATCAAGTGGTGAATTTAACTTGGAGGTCTCCTGTCTTCTCAGTGGAAAAAGAAAATCAATCAATTCATCCAAACGGGGGTTAAGAGCAAGGAGATTTCATCCTGGCTTTTAATTTTGATCAATCTGATGGCAGAGAGATCAGCTTTAGCCAAGTTCATATCTAATATAGCTTTTTAGCTTTAAAAGGCAAGATGGCATGCCTGAAAAAATAATAATAGTAAATAAACTAGTGCACTAAGAGGACACAAATAAAGACAAAAAAAACTCAGAGAGAGTGAGAGAGAAAGAGAGAGAGAGAAAGAGAGAGAGAGAGAGAGAGAAGCTCAGTTAAAATTGATCTTACGGTCCCTTATAAATCTCTGACCCAAAATTCCATTACAGACTCAGCAGAGTCTGAAGTGATGAAGAATGAGACAAACATTAATGACTCTGTAGATTGTGGTTGTTTGTGGAACCTAAACATTTACGTGACATTTATTACAAATGGAATGGTAGCAGCTTCAGCATCGCTGCCCAAACTCCATGTAGAGACCAGGAAGACACATCAATGAAAATACAAGTCTTACTTTTATCAAGCTTTTAACATTTAATAAGTCTAAAGCTAATAGAGTGTGTGAAGTAGGGCATCCTCTGCAAAGAGTATTGTGAGAGGTTTAGAGCTTTTGTGCTAATTAGGCAGAAATCTAATTCCATTCTTGCATCATGGCAAATATAATTGAATTTCTATTCATATGTTTATTCAGAGTTTTTTTCATTATAGATAACTCATATAATAAATGCTAAAGTCTGAAGATGCTAGCTGCTGATGGTGTGATTATTTACTGCCAAAATACAGAAAAGTGATTGCTGCTATTTACTGCCTGCTATAAAAAATGACAGCTACTACACGATGGAGGCGCCACACAGAGGGACATCATGACATGGGAGAAAGACAATTTCTACACTTTGATAATTTATTTGGGATGTGGGGAAATACTTTATCAAACATGCTGATTGCCAGGAGACACATATCTGCCCTAAATAATTCAAATGTTTATTTATGTAGGGTATTTCTTAGCAATCTTATAAGATGTTCTACAAAAACATAAAATCAGACGTGCATATCCAATTAAGGACATAAGGATGGATAAGGAGGTTTTACAAGAATTATTTTTTTTAACCAGAAAAGTCTTTCAACTCTACACTGTTTGATATGACAAAATTTATTTTATAGGAACATTTTCCAAGATCTAGGGACTTTTTGGGTCCTGGCCTTTAAAACCTCAACTTCCACAGCAGGAACAAGGGGCAAAACACTGTGTTTGTGCATACACACTGGAGACTCTTTGTGTTATTGTAGCACTTAATTCAGTAATTGTCACAGTCTTCACTAAATGTAAAAACTGCCCAAAATAATTTATTATTATTATCATTACTTCACAATCTTCAGACCTGAAGGTTGACTGGTTAACAAACATACCACATGTCTCACCCTGACTCAAGTCCAAAAAAAGAAAGTCCAAAAAATTTAGGCTTTAGAACTTTTGTTGTCAGCAGCATTAGCATCGGGAGGGTAATTGTACAACGGGTTGGAGAAGGACAACTTGGCATCTTTCCAGTTTGAATCCTGCTGAGGACAAATAGAGAGAAAGAGAAATAGATCACTGACTTCAGACAATCACAATAAAGTCTGAAAAGCTTTAATATATACACCTCATCTCTACCTCTCTCCTCCAGGGGTAAACACTGATGGAAAGTCCATGACCATCACTCCTCTTGGGGTCAATGCCAGGACAGCAGCCTGGCTTTTTATCCACTGATGAGAGCTGGTGGAAAGAACAAAGACAAGGCAAAAGAAATGAAAATGATCCTTCATGCATGAGAGCACAGGAAATAGAGGCACAATTAAAATCAAATCGACCTGTTATGCATCTATAATTACATCCCTAACCTCAATAAAACATTTCATCACCTTCCATGTCTACTGCTCTGAAAAGCAAGCGTTGAAGTGGCTGAGATACCAGTTTACACCTACACCTCTATTTATAGATGCATCCTCAGTGGCTGCAACATGAAAGCAAACATGCATTCACATGCCAATACTAATAAAGAATACACAAATACTTTCAAAAAAAGAAAAGAAAAATGTATTACTCTATATTTTATAAAATGTTCATAGCAAAACTATGCATGTCATAATATATACTAATTGTTGCTGAGCATGCAATAAAACTGTACATGTTTATAGTCAACTAAAGTGAAAAAAACTTGAGAATAATCTCAACGTTTTCAATATTTCCACAAAAAAGTCTCTAAAATATGTTATATGTATATAAATTAACCTCAATGCTTAAAAAAAAAAGGTCAAATTCAAGTACTTTTCTGAAAAATCTGATACAGATAGTGACTAACTACTATGTGTTGATTTACAATAAGTTCATATTTAAGTTACCATTTCTTATCAGTATTATTTACCATATTGCAGGTCAACTGGCAAACTTACCGTCTAATCATTAGAAAGATTAAGAATAACTTAATTATCACAGATATTAACTTTCATAACATTTCTATAACTTTCAAGACAGATTGATATTGAATAAACATTAAAAAAAAATCAGCAAAACTTGCATAATTCCAGAAAGGTGATATTAGAAGTAATCCTTTTGTTATTCTGAATGGCATTATTAGATTACAGATATTTAAGTCTTCAGTGAAGCTGACAAGACATGTAAAATGTCTGTAAAATTATTATTTTTCATAATTTAAAAAGCATTTAATGTAATTCTGTTGATACTTTTAAAAGAAAATGTTTTAGTATTATTATTTGACCAAACATTGCCTCTATAATTCTGTTAATGCATTTGGTGCCAGGCCTTAGGAAACAGTTTTCCCAGCATGCTCCATGCCTGTGGATATGAGTTTCCATATATCTTTACAGAAGGCACGTTGCACCAAGAGTGAAACTGCATTTGTCTCTTAAAGTTACATAATTAATCTCATACTGTGGTTGATAAGAAATGTTGAGGTTGATTATATTCTGGTCATACAATGTGTTCTTCTTAGAAATGATATGAAGCTAAAACTTTCTGTTCATACGATAGGCACTCAGACATGATTGCTGTCGTCATGGCAGAAAAATCTCACTCTTACACAGGATGATAACAAAGAGATCAGTGTGTGCAGGATTAGCTGATGATGTAATTACTGATACTTATTTGTGTGTATACTGATACCTACGTAAGAAATAATATTTCTGTGTGCTATAAATGATATGACAGAGAGAAGATTCTTCAGTGTGTATTTACAAATGGAATGAAAAGGAACTCTAATATCACAGCTGAACAAATCTCAGAAAGAAAATTAGTTTGGATTGAGACTCATTCATCAAGGCTTTATTTGGTAATAAAGCATAATTTGCTCTTGAAAAATGAAAATCTGTTGCAGTCACAAACTAAATGACCAGTTTTACTAAAGCATTTAGACAACAAATGCAAAAAATCTTATGGGAAATTAAAGCTGCAAACCTATATTTCATATTAGAAAAAAATAGGATCCATTCTTTTTATGGCTTTGGGTTATTTTCTACACAGTCTATTAAGCCTATGTCTCATCAGTACAACAGCACACTTTGATACAGAACCAATTTCATGACAGTTGTGGCTCTCCAAACCACTCTCACTTTTATGAGATGATGCTATGCCCAGATAAAACTGTGTGTTTGTGTGTTTCTAGGCATACAGTTCACTTTTTTTTGGTCCACCCCTCAACACTCTCATGGATGCACACATTATACAAATGGAGCGGCTGTGATTGTATCATCTCCTGTGCTGGATCTTTCTCAGTGATAGCAGGAATAACAGTAGAGATTAAAATTGTGGGAAACAAAGCAGACAGTGGGTGGACAATAACAGGAACACCTGTGTGATATATAATACAACCCAGAGTGGACGCCATGCAGCTTTTAAAGCCTTTCATCTTGTGACTTTTTTGTTCAGAGTGCATTAGAATAAAAAAACAGTTTACTAAACGGTTCATTTTGGCTTTGGTAGCTTGTGCTATTTGCATTTGATTATATTGGTTGTTTATGGCTGTACATGCACTACATTATGTATTGCATATATAACACACAAAGAAACACAAACTTACAGAGAAGCTCATAAACTACAAAATCAATAATCCTAAATCAAAAAATCTAATTTAGCAGAGAGGCTTGGCGATCACCCTCTGACCTCCTCGGATGTTGGATCCACTTATTGAAAAAGTGTGACCAGAATGGTAGAAGAATGAGATTGGAGTGTATGGGACCTGATGTTACGCAAAATGAATTCACTGGTGATTGATTGAACATTTCTGTGCTCTGACCTCTGCTCTCCAGTCCAAATCTGGGTTATCCATCATCCCGTAGTGCATCGGGTCAGGTTTTCTGTGGAGCAAGCAAATGCACTCATCATGTTCTTTATCATGAGCAACATCATATTGGAGAAAGAATGGCTAGAACTCACTTGAAGTAGCATTTTGCTTTGCAAAAAGCCAGAACACACACAGCGACTCCGGCGACGAGCAGCAGCAACCCGATACCAATGCCGGCATACACAGTATCTAAGCAGGAGGGAAACATTTAATTCTCCTTTTAACTGCAATGATATTAACGAGGATGTGGCGATTAAATTCAGATGAGACATTTTAATAAAGGCGAGAAGGGAGGCATGTTTTTTATCACCTGGCAGTATGTCTTCTGCTGTTGGTGATGGGGTAGTCAGGTGTGGTTTCTTCTTCACATGGCAACGGTTTCCTGTCCATCCTGGCTGACATCTATAAAGTGACATCACATATGTTTTAGGGATGTTAGGACTGCACGTTGCAGAGTGGCATGGAGACGAATAAAACACACATCTGGTCATTTTCTGTCTTTTTAAAAATCTAAATCCCCCAAAAAGATCAAAGACTAAAACAATGAATAACATTTAAATATAGCCTGATTTCCCTTACACGCTTATTTTTACATCACATTGCTGGGGGTACCCAGATGAGCACTGAATGTCTATTAATCAACAACTGAAAACAGTCCTCAACAAATGCAGCATTTTTTTTTGGTTTAAGAAACGCTGGATGAAAACTACAGCAAGGGCTTTTTTTATTTTTTTTTTTAAGCAAATTACTGAGCTGATGAAACAACACATTGTATTTCTATAAAAGAAGATACTGAGAACAAACCAACATATAGTTAGTTTTGGGTCTTTTACAGGATTTGCTTGGAACAAGAAAAAGCAGAAAACACTAAAAGCTTTTTTAAAAAAACATAAAGAAATCAAATTCAATCACAAAGGAAACCTCTCTGTTTGACAATTGGTGTGACAGTAATCTGTTGGACATCTATTATGGAAAGTAGCTGCAAATAGTTTGGCGAGCAGCATCTCCGGGAAAGAAAAGTAAGTTCCTATTCTTCCAGACTGAATCAGCTCCAAGTCAACATCTGTTCAATATCAGCCTGATTTCGGAGCGACATTGACCCACTAATGTGAAACACACAGTTCTCAGCAAAGCCAGACTGTATCATTATCATTCAGAGGGGGTCAGCGTTCATATTGTGTCACAGTCTAGCTGTGGCAGTGGGCTGCTCCTGGCCCGGTTCCCTGATGGATCCTGTTCAGCAGAGTGGAGGAGCGTGATGCAAATACTGAGCCAGAAGCATCCTACCAGTGCTGGCCCCAGGCTGTGCTACAGCAGGGCTGTTGTCAGTGCTGGAAGAGTTTCAGGGTCTCCATACCACACCAAGCTGTGAACGGTGGTGGTAAAATCCTCTTACATAATGAGAGGAGGCAGCAGTGGTGGAATGTCAGGCAGGGGAATGAACAGAAAGGGGAATTAAAAACAAAAAATGAGAGAGAGATGGCACTCATGATAAAAAAAAAAAGCAGTCAAAATCATTTCCTGGCCATATCTTTTAAGCATTGTTACTGGCTCATTGCGCTCCAACATAAAATGGAAACTTAAGCATAATTTTATTATAAAATAACTACTCAATGTTCATAAAAATCTAAACAAAGCTCCACAAACAGAAAACACTGTGTTGTCTGTGCTTGACTGACCGCAGCTGAGCAGTGGCAGGGAAATTAAAAGACAGTGCTGCCCACATGCTATCTGCAGACTTCTGGTTTTTACCGCCATTTAAGAGCAAAGACCCCACAGCATCATCTAATCATCTGAAAGTACTTATAGGTACTTTTTACAGACACAAACATGCAAATATCTGATCAGCCGTTTGGTACCAAGTTCCCCATATGGTATGTAAATAAATGGTCAAACTGACACCAAAAAAGAAAATCATGACAAAAATAAATAAATGCATGGTTGAGACATTGTGCAGCTATTTATGTGACCTGCTGCATGTCTGATCTTTTCTTTTGCAGATCTGAAACCTGTGACAGGACGATGGGGAAATCTGAATCTCTCGGAGAGGATTCATTGGTGCATAATGATGTTAGCAGATCAGGCAAAAAGTCTCATAATTGAATTCTTACTTTAATAATGAAATCTCTTACTGCAGACATTCCAAACTGCTGATGCAGACAACCAGATTCACAAGCTTAATAATAATCATAATGATAAAAACTCCAACAGTGGGAGAGCAGCTTGTCTTGAATGTGTTTTTGAAAAGGTAAAAACTAATATGCGAGCATGCATTGCTTTTCTTTTCTTTCTTTTTTTTTTGCGGTCTGCTCACTATGGCCATTGGCAACTGATTCCATGTTTAAATATTGACTGGAAGAATCAGAGATTCCCAGGAAACACTATGCTGGTGGACAAATGGAAGCACAACCTCCACATTTAATCTGAATGGGATAAGCAGATTCCCACATGCTTCACGGAGCACGTCTTTTTCAAGGAAAGAAGCAAGACTGATTGGATTTCCATGTTTTAAGGCTCACATAGACAGATAAAGGATGACAGGGAGAATGGGAAGAGCAGACATGACATTCATCTTTGTTTGTGCATGTTTATGAATGCCATTGGGTGCATTTGTCCGAGTCTACACTGGGTGAAGTTGAACTTACAAGCAAACTGGTCCGAATCTCCCGACATAGCATGAGCCATGAGCCAGGCAAAATCCTGGAGGACATTCTGAAAATGAAGAAAAACTGATCAACCATCACAAAATATCTCATTAAGGATAGGAATATACCAAAAAATAAAATCCTGGATGCTTATTCGCAGGTCTTATTCTTCTTTACAGAAGAAAACAGAAGCATACTGAGTTATATTGCTGCTCACAACATCAAATCAGCGGATTATGTTTTTTAAAAGTAAACATAACCAGCTCTTCACACAACTATCCAAAACAATGCATCAACTCCAGTAATTGTGGTTTGTCTATGAAAAAAAAAATCAGAAGATGCTCGGTTAGTGTGAACATTTTTTAGGGTTAAGCTCAACAAAATACACCAGGTGTCACCATTTCCAATCACCCTACTACTGAAATGACTTCACCAGGACTGATTTGAGTTATTATGCCACAACCACAACTGTTAATAAAAATGAACGGATTTCTTTGTTCATCTGATGTGGGTATAATGGCATGTCAGGGATAACGCAGTGAGTGAGGTGCAGATGAGGTAGGGCCTGGCACACAGATTTATCTTTCCCGAAAGGAATACCCCCCTCCCCCCCTCCACAACCAGTGGGTGAATGCTTTTGAATGATATGTGATTAAGTCGATAAGATGTAGGCAGATAGCTGTGGCTAACTGCTAAAGAATGCATAAACACAATGGCTGTTGGAGGGCATCGCAAATGCCAGTAAGAGCATCTTAATAAATCACACAGATTTCCTGGCTGCAGATGATGAAAGCCAGTTTATGTTATATGTTCTTGGAACTCTGTGCTGAAATGGATCTACTTTTTGAAAACAAGAGCAGCTAAACCTCACGTTTCATGAGCCTCCAACTGTGGCAGCGATACTCTACAAGATGTGTAGTCACATTCTTTTTTGCATCCAGTGAATGAAATACTTTTTCTTTTTTTAGAATTCAACAACTGTGCATCAGTGTCCCACTCCGTGAAGTTTTTCTTCTTTGCAGCTCTCTGTATAGTCATTTATAGGAGGTACCAAAGCTGCGATACTGGCTGGTGTACATGTGCTCACTTTCACTTTAATTGATATTTAGAGATCAAAACTGCCCAAGATGGGTTGTGTGCAAAGATTTATAATCATGGATTTGTGAGTGTCCACATAGTTTTCACATTTTCAGAATTACAGTAAAAAAGAAACCACACAGTGTTTTATACATGAGGCAGCAGGACTTTGTGGGAACAGGTCATTTGGTGCTGAACTCCTCGCTCTACTTGTGATTGAACAAATAGATCTTACTTGCTATGGTTGCATGTTTAGGTTCATTCTCTTGCTGCATAATTAATTTAGAACCCATCAGATGGGCCATACTATATACCAAACTGGTATACCATAATGTAGTGTGTATTTTCCTCCAACCATTATATCTGATCGATGTCTGACTTTGCCATTGCCTGACCTCCACTTATATGGTGGTTATAAGGTTTGCCTGTTACAAGTTTATCTGAAAACCCCAATGTCCTCTTGTTTAGCCAATGGTTTCATGACTATGGTTTGGCAGTGGATGCAAGCTTAATTGGAGATTTAATGGAATACATTTTGGCAGCTTGCAGTGACCCAGGAGGTGTGCTTTAAATACTTCTTTTAAAGAAAAAAACAACTAGGCTTGAAAATCTGCAGAGAACCAGTGTTGACTGTAGGTTGGAAAGGTGCAAATATGAGCAAAGTTTTGGCATCACTTCACTCAAAACTGACTAATGTCTTATGAGCTTATCAGTCTGAAGAAAGAGAGGATGAGAGTGGAAACTTCATGGAAAAGAATATGTGATCAAAGATAAAATGCAAAGCAAGCTATCATCTTCACCTGTATCATGCACTGCTAGAAGTTTAGTCATTACAATTTCACAGTCAGTGCAAATCATCATGTCAGGGAAATATAAAATAGACGCTAGTTAATAGCAAAAAGAAAAAGAAAAGATAAAGTGTAAGATAAGTACAGACGTTACCATGGCAGCTGGACTCATCTGTGTGGAACGGTAGACAGTCGGTAGAGTGGTCACATCGCATCAGTAATGGGATACAGCCAGGCGAACTTTCACACACCAGTTCTCCCAGCTCACACTGCAGCAGAGCTGGTGGAAAGATGATGAAATATGAGAAAGGCTGACTTCAGAATTTTCAGATTAAAGCAAAGAAACTATCAAAGAGGTGGGGAAACTCAAAGCTTTTAGTCTTTGAGATTTATCTGAGAAACCATCTTTTTTTACCGCTTTGAATGTTCCTGCTGCACTACTCGTCACATCTCACGTTCTCCAAGCAGACATTATGCCGTTGTAGCATAAAGCTGCTGGTTTCAATCAAACAAACAGTGCTAGGTGTATCAAAGGAGCACATTTGAAATGACAAATGTTAACTGTGTCATGCAAATGTTGAATTATGTCATAAAAGTCATATCTATAACAGATGAGATTTATGAAGAATTAATCATGACTGTGGTAAAGAGATCCGAAACCAGCTAACAGGAAGGTGGTTCTGGACAGAAAATGGAGGAAATCTGAACAGGATGTTTCAGATACCAGATGTTAAAAAGACCAGAAAGTGCATACAGACATTTGGAAAAATTACAGTACATCCTCTTTCAGTTCTAAGATTTTAAACGTGAGGGCATTAAAAAAAAAAAAATCTAATCTTAAAATTAGGTAAATAAACAACACATGACATGTTGTGCCATGTCAGATGTGAGAGCGCCCCAAGAATCTACAGCATTTTGAACCACCCTTTGCAGCAATAACTTTGAAGTAATCATTTCTGTAGGGTATTTTTAGACTTCCACATTGTTGTGGGGGGAATTTTGGGCCACTTCTCCTTGCAACAATGCTTCAGTTCATTGAGGTTAGCAGGATTCATTTGCGCACAACTCTCTAAAGGTCTCATCACAGCATTTCAATGATGTTATAGTCTGCACTTCTTTATAGACCAATGGAGCGTCTTGATTCTTTGCTTCCTCCTTTTTTTTTTTTTTTAGCCATTCTGTTGTAGATTACAGGACCCAGTTTTGTCCAAGCTTTAGCTGTCCGTTACATGGGTTCATGTTTGACTTTACAATACTTCGGTATGCAGAGGAGTTAATGGTTGACTCAATGACTACGGTGGGTTCAGGTCCTGTTGCTGCGAAATAAGCCCAGATCAGCAGCCCCCCACCACAGTTAGTATGAGATGTTTGTACTGATACAGTGTTTGGTTTCCATTAAAAGTGGTGCACTTCAGACGTGCCTTCCCAAACCTATGAGCTATGCTGCCATGTTCTTTTTCATTTAAAGACTTTCTCCTGCAACCCTTCCACACCAGCCATACTTGTTTAATCTTTCTAATCATACTGTCATGAGTTTTAACATTTCACATGCTAACTGAGGCCTGTAGATTCTGAGATGTAACTTTTGGAGTTTCTTTGTACAATCTGAACTTCTGAATGATTTTTCCGAATTGTTTAGAAAAGTTGCTTTTAGCAGCACATGGATACTTTTTATCTCAATTCTTATGGAGGAAGTAAAGGTGCACTCTTGAAAGAAAAAAAAAGACAGGGTAGCATGTCATGTGTTGTTTCTCATATGATGTAATATTTATCTAATTTTAGGACCTGGTAAGGAGTACAGGGTTTTGAAAAAATGTAATCCTGATACATAAAACCAAAGAACTGAAAGATGATATACTTTCTTTTCCACAATTGTGTGATTGTTTCTCCCTTTCATAAGTTTTTGCTTTCACTTTTCAAGCCCGGTATGATGTTAATATTGCATCATCATATTAAAGAGACCTGAACAATGACTTTTTTCCCTATAAAAACTGTAAAAACCCTCAGGGCGAGGTCAATAATTTACAATAGAAAAAGAAATAAAAGCAAAGAAATAAATGGTTTTCGTGGATGATGTATATTTCCAGAACACCCTACGGCTTTTGGATGACGTTCTAAACAAAGTCACAGATATAAATGAATTCATGTTTGAGATCATTGCTTCCCCCGAATGAAATCTATTATATGGAGCTTGAAATACTGGAAATCAAATTTTATAAAAACATCAGTGTTTCTTGCTTTGGATAACAACGTAACATGCTGTCAGTATTTTTGCAGGAATTACAGTAGTTCCTCAGGAAAAATGATTCCACGAGAATTCGATGTGAGGTCAGATTATCTAAAAGTAATCATATTTCTGGAAAAAGTGTAGAATTCTTTAACTATTTAGCTAAAAAAACGACATGTTTAAAGGGAATTCACAACAAGCTTTCCTACTTTTAAGAAAGGCAGCGTATTCCTTAGTATTCATTTCAAGTTACTTTGGGTTAATACAAGTAAATGAGTAGACCATTGCTCTTTTCTTCAGAACAACACATTTAGTTGTCCAAACAAATATCCAGATGAGAACACAAGTGCTAACTTACGGCAGCTGTACTCATCCTCTCCATCAGGGCAGTCCTTGACTCCGTCGCAGCGCAGTATAGAGGGCAGGCAGCTATAATCTGAGCACTGATAATACCCAGCAGGACAACGATCCTGGGGAGGAAGAGTTCCGGGTATCAAGGTTGGGCAATGCTCTTCATCAGACCGATCTGCACAATCCGGCTCTTTGTCACACCGCCAGCTTCCTGGGATACACTGAAAGGAATGTGCACACTGGTACTCATCCACAGCACAGGTCAGAGGCTGGGGAGTCACTGGTCCTGAGATGAAGGTACATACAAATAATTATACATTTAAACACAAAGCTTTAACACACTTTGAATCCCTTATTGATTTTTGGTCATTCAGATTAAGCATCGTTCACAGAGGAGTCTCAGGGGATTGTTTTAAGATAAGATCTACTTCAGAAAGTTAGTGAAAGAAGCAGTTTAGGAGTGAAGGAAGAACTGGGTGGTGGAGAAGGGGAAACAGCACAATATAAATGTAATTGCTTTTCCTCCCCATTGCCCTCTGTGCTGTCCCTCGGCACTGACCCAGTCTCCACAGTGAATTTTTACGGGCCTGCAGGGCAACAGGCTTCATTAACTCAATACACTCCCCGAGAGGGTCCATACTGTTTATATGGAAACTGAGGCACGGAGAGAAGATGATGGAGCACAGAAATTGTGGAAAAAACAGGGGAAGCAGGAGAAGGTGAAAACTGCAGGAAATGAAATAAAAAATGAGGAGAGTGCTGGAAGGATAGAAAATGATGAAAAACTAAACAGAAGTGCAAAAAGGGCAGAACAAACTTCACCGTTTTTTTTCCGTTTTTTTTACCTCCAACCATACACTCTGCAGTGTACGAAATGTCATCCAGGGCGATGTCTGTCCACATGTCTCCACCCACCTCTGCCTGGAAGGTAACTCTGAAAGATGCTGTGTTGGACAGGATGACATTTGCGTAGGTCCACTGTTTGCCATGGTTTCCAGTGGTTGCCCACATCAGCAGACGTGCACCACTGGATCCAACAGTATAGACCTGGCGAGTTGAGGAGACATGTGACATGCTCTAAGTTACAGCAAATTTCTTAGTACTTTCCTGGCTACATGAAGAATACTTCATGTCTAATCAGACTTGTTTTTTTTTGTTTTTTTTTAGCATTTCTTGTTGTTTGTTGTTTTGAAATTAATCAAGCATACTAAAACACCTGAAAAAGACATGAAAAGGTGGATATGATAATTAAGATTGTAAGGTGATGTGCTTTGATGAATTATTTTGCAGGCAGAGAGACTTTTATACCCTCCTGTGGGTATCCACTGATTGACAGCAAGCGAACATAATGTGGGGATAGGCTGAAGAAAAAGGACAGAATTTTCTGACAAATCCAAAATAAGCCCTCACGTTGGCTCTGATGGATCATCTGATGGCAATGACAGTAAAAATATCAAGATATAAAGTTTGATGCCTAACAAAACAGAAAAAAAGCCTTTGAGTCATTTATGGAAATGCGGTTGAGATTAGATCACCTTCAGTGTTCCCATCCTCTCTGAGCCATGCATAAAGAACCAAAAGCGCAGGTGACACAGGCCGATACTGGCAGGGAATGAACTCCTAGTTGTCATCTTGGCAACGTCACCCTCCCTTTGAGTGGCTGAGTGTACGTATAGGAAGTTTCCTCCTCCACCTATGGAGATTAATTGAGCAAAGATGTGTTTTCATTTATGCAATGGATGGCTTAAACATTTCCACTTGAAGAATAATAGAATTGACATCATATAGGAAAATCCACAAATCTCAACCATGCAATTTCATTGTTACAGCAGGAAATAAATCTAATCAGTTTTTTCTGTTAGTTCCAATGATATTCAGACAGAAGATGGTCATTTTGAACATTGTAGCTTGAGGTTAAAAGCTGCAGAAAGCTTCAGCTTGGCTAAGTTCGGTGATGAGATGGCATCTATTTGAAGCCAGAACAAAGTGGAGTTTTCCACATCAGTTAAGAGGTAATCACAATCCAGAATGCACAGAAACCTCAGCTTCTACCCAAAACACTGCGTTAGTCTTCTGTGACTTTGATAATAATAGTAAAAAAAGTCTGTAAATCCATTCGCCAAGACATCAAGGCAAGCAGATGCTACTCCATCATCTGATAATGTATGTCTGTATGTATGTCTGCAGGACCATCATCCTTGTTTTGTGCTGTTGTGTGTGATACAGATGGTCAGGTTTATTGATCTGCCTTGTAGTGAGATCATTGGTTCATCCAACATTGAATGACCGCATTCATCTCTCCGATCAATAAACTCAACTGGCCAGTAAGAAGTGGCTACAACAGCAGTCAGAGGACTTACGGCTGCACTGTCAGCCATGAAGAAACATGGCATTGCTCTCAGGTTTATGGTCAGTTATGAGGGAAACATGATGCTTCACACCCACTATCAAGACGGATT
Source organism: Atherinosoma microstoma (assembly GCA_037177055.1). Taxonomy (NCBI): domain Eukaryota; kingdom Metazoa; phylum Chordata; class Actinopteri; order Atheriniformes; family Atherinidae; genus Atherinosoma; species Atherinosoma microstoma. The sequence goes on from JBBBVU010000019.1 coordinate 9,836,807, forward strand.
TCAACCACATGCACAAAAGCCAGAAATTTGCAGCCCAAACTATAATTTCCATTGTAAAATGGTTTGGAAAATCACTTAAATTTTGCTTTAAATATCAACAATCCACCGTTTAAATAGTTAAATCTGTCATAAAAGTAAGAAAAAACTCATTTAGCAAAACAGTAAGCAGTGTGTCCCTAAATAATTACTGAAACTGCTTCATTATCACTGTGAAATAAAGCAAAACTGCCAGTTTTCCCTCAAATTATACTCGCTATGTAAATCTGTGATAACATTCTTTCCATGCTGTTAATCTTTGCTCATGAGTGCATTCTCTCACCAGTAAGAGTTGTTTTTCATGCCTCATGCAGCAGGAAAAGGAAGCAGCATCAACAAACACCAGCCAGCGTTAAAAACAATAATTAATTCATTTAAATATAGATGGGGCATCCAAAACATTGACATTGCCTTTTATAGAATGAAGCAAATGTAACGTTTTCATCGGTATAAATAGTAAAGTTTCATCAGCATTGCTGCACAAAACATAAACAGGGCCAGCTCTGTTAAGCTCAGTTTGACTCAGACTGACATTCATCAGGATGCTTTATTAACCCTGTTTTCTCATGGCTTTCTGAGGCTCCAGTTTCCCATCAGACAAGCTGTGACTACAAAGGCATTGCGCTGAGCTGGCTGAGAGCTGAAAACATGGAGGATGTCGGGAACATGCCGAGGATGTTTGTTCTTCATTTTGAGAAAGCATTTTTCTGACAGCATTATTAATATTTTACAACAAAAAAACATGAAAAAAAGCAAATTAAAGGGGGGGGGGGGGGGTGGGGGGGGGGGGTGGGGGTGGGGGGGGGGGGGGGGGGTTGTACAAATAACAAAAAGAGATTTGCTCTCTCAAAACACCCCGCCTAAACTCCAG
>JBBBVU010000019.1:9841511-9879846 GCA_037177055.1 Atherinosoma microstoma
ATAGTATAGTATAGTATAGTATAGTATAGTATAGTATAGTATAGTATAGTATAGTATAGTATAGTATAGTATAGTATGGTGTCAGCTCTCTCCATGATTGGTTCAGTTCAAATAGCAGAAAGATGCTCCTTTGCATTGAGAGGTCTCAGCTGAGGTGATTTGAAAACATGCTAATGATGTGTGATGGTTCCAGAGGGATGGGGAGCCAAATGCACAATACTAGAAACAAGCCAGGCAGAGGGAAGGCAACAAAGTAAAAAAAACCACACAAGGATGCTCACAAATAATCTTTAAATAAATAGAGCATACTCAAGGGGGTTTTCCAGTGGTGGAGCCAGAACCTAACTTTACCATGTCCTCTATTTTCATTGCCAAAGCTATTACTCTAGCCCTGAAAAACTGACCAGAGCAAAGAACCATTTATGTCCAGGGCCGGGGGTGGGTTTATGGGGACACATGGAGACATATTTTGAGACCCCCTTGTTCTCAATAAACATCATTCAGGGAGCTGTTCAGATTTTCAGGAGAGAAATAGGTCACATCTTCCAGCCTAGAGTGTGGTTCTCCATCCTCCTCATATTCATATACTCCAAACTTCAACTTCAAATCATTTTCTGTTCCCTTAAAAATTTGGAAGTTCAAAATATTTATTTTTGTTCTTGCATTAAATTCTTATCAGCAGCCAATAATCACTTACAATAAGACAAAAAAGAGCTAATAAAGCTCTGCCATTAGTTAGTTTCATGCTTTATATCCACCCACCCCCCCCACCCCTTTTCTTCTGTTTTCATTTGATTTCTTTTCAAAAGTTTGTTTTATTTTAATGTACTTTTTCTGAAATGTAAAGCACCTTGAATTGTCCTGCACATGAAATGTGCTCTATAAATAAACTTGCCTTGCCAGTTTAGGAGGTCTGCTTTCTTATTATTATTCTTAGTAAGAAGGTTGAAATTCTGTTTTGCATTTTGCCATTGAATACACCATCCTTGGGTGTTAGAAACACAATCTTTGGTTACCAATACCCCAAATAGGCATCAACATTAAATGTTCAAACAAAGCACAGGGCAATAGACTGACAGTGAAGTCCAGAATTATACAGCCGATATGTCTCACAAAGACAATCAGAGACATAAATAAAAAACACTTGAGATCTTGTATGTATCTGTGAGTTATTATTAACTGAACTGTTGGAGGTAATAGGGTTGTTCAAGAAAAAACCAGAGATGAGTTGATCTCTGGTAATCACTGCACAACATACGCTGTTTAGATTTGTGTTTGACTGTTCTGTTGTACAAATGTAGAAAACAATTGTCTCTAGAGGTTGATGGAGATGTGGTTTTGGAGTCAAGTGCCTCAGTTTATCTCCATTGGATGATGTGGAAAATGATTTTAAAAAAATACAGCACAGGCTTTGGTCAAAATGAATGAATGAATGAATGAATGAATGAATGAATGAATGAATGAATGAATGAATATTTCATTTTCATGTTTGGCTGTATAACACAGCCCATCCCTTATGGGATTATTCAGACACATTTACAAATAACAATTTTTATTCTCCTGACCCATCACACCGACACCCTAATGATATAAATTAATAAAACAAAAAACAATAAGAAATATAGATACACAACCTAGAGATGACATAAATAAATAAACAAATTTGAGAAATAACTCTGGTATGACCCATCGTCAGACCCACTAACATGCATAAGTTGCCTGTTTTCTTTTATTCCAAGCTTTATATAATTGGATACTGCAAATACATGGCTATCAAATAAACATTTATTCATAACTCCCTCCAAATACAAACTTTCATGTGTCGATACTTTGTCAAAGAGTGTTCTTCTCAAGTCATCATAAAATGGACAGTACAACAAAAAGTGGATTTCATTCTCAACCTCCCCGAGTTCACAGAAATGGCATAATCTTTGATCCTCTTCAATCCCAGTCTAACATCTTGTGTTAATGTGTAATGGCAATATTACTGTGCACACAAAGATCTCTGGCTCTTAGATAGATCATATGTTACATATCTTTCATTCTCATACACGTTTTTGAACAGACAATAAGTGCGTAGTTTTGGTGGATGATTAATTTCTTCCAACCATTTAATATTACACTTTGTCAGGGCAAATTATTTGAACATCTCCACATCCACCTTCATTTTGTGAGTGTAGAGATGTTCAAGTCTGTGTTCCTGAAGAAGACAAAATATATCTGATGCTCATTCTCCTGTTACTGAGAGATCCCACATAAAAACCCTACTCACCATTCTGTCCTCTGGTAGGTCAAGCATTCTATTCCATAGATTTACCATATTTACCTTCCACCTAACTTCACATGGTACCCATCCTATGTCACCATTGACAGCAGCTGTGGGAACAAATTTATGAGCCCCTAGAAAGTATCTTATTGCCCTATTATGCACGTTTAGACTTTTATTGAAGTGTTTAAATCCCCAAACCCCAGAGGAGTAATCAAAGATAGGACAAACACGTGACTGATATAACTTAGTATGTGTAGCATAAGCCATATTTCCTAGTGTCTTTGTTTTCCCAATAATATCTCCTAGAGATCTGCTAGCAGAATCTGCCAACACTGAGGTCCCATGTACAAATGACATGTGTTCATAAAGAAAAAGGCCAAGATATTTATACTGATTTATGAATTCAAGTTTGAACATTATTAAACTATGTGCTGTTGGTGCATGTCACTTACTTGGAGCACAGTCATTGAACTCCAGGTCGTCCAGTGCAGCTCCGCCACTCACGTCCTTGGAGCGGATCCCCTCAAATATCACCTCAAAGTTCCTGAGCTTCCTCAGAGGGACCTCTGCTCGGTTCCATTTGTTCCCCTGATGCCCTGTTTTATTCCACACCTCCATTAAGTTGTTCTCTGTCTTTGGAAAAGAGATGGCAGAGGAGGACCATGTGGTATCTTTTCACATACTGTTCTGTTTAAAACCAGTTAAAACTACAGTGGTAAGCGCTGTCAGAAATACATTCTTCATTTGTCAACAAAAAATAACTTAAAAGGGACAATGACCTGAAGCTACTTTTTGACAAAGTGCTGCTACGATATAGCAACTTCTATCTAAGATGAGTCATTAAAGTCTTGTTAGCATAGCATAGAAATAATAAGGTTATTCAAGACCTGCTTTTCATCCTGAAACCCTGCTCTCCCAGACTTATGGTAATGGGTTTCTCTCATGCCACATATGGAACATATTACAGGGCAAACCAAAGTATATTCTCCTGCAAGTCCATTCTGCACTTTCCCATGGTACTTCTCAGGCACTAAATCATGATTACATGATTAATACAACTTTGAAACAGGAAATGTGACTTTTCTCTACAAGCCAGCACTTCACCTGCGGTTTTTAAAGTCACTTCAAGAGCATCCATGAGACATTTACAAAGATATTTCACATCAAATTAAGAATAGCCTCTCTGTTTTGCCTTTTGGCAGAAGCACATGTATGAATACTATTCTGTCTCTGGACGATTTGTCTTTTTGACTGAATTCCATTTTGATTAAATTAATTAAATGTCTTTAAATGTGTCTTTTTTCTAACCCTAACCCAATCAACATGAATCTTCTCAGAAACTGGAACTATGGGAAATGTTATACCTTTTCACTTTCATGGCTCAAAACGATGAAATTGGTAATAAAATCAAAAGCAATTGATTGGTCTTTTCCAAAACAAACTGTGGGTGGAGTTAGCTTGGGAGCACAGAAAGACAGAAGGGTCTGCTGAAAGGCCTTTATTGTTGCCATGTCAGTGATACAACACCAAAAAGACAAGAAAGCCTTCAAGATGCAACATTGCTCAAAAGAACCAACATACACCTATGAAACAGCAACAACGAGAGCCACATAGTGACAAGGAGATCAAAAAAAGACCAGAATGTGATGCAAGAGATGAAGTCAACAACAAAGAGATGCACAGCAAACACAAATAAATAAAAACTTAGTGCAAATACAAATAAAGCCACAGCTATGACACACAGAAAAACACCAAGGAGACAGAGAAGGACTGCTATCACTATTAATTCCAAAAGGAATGGAAAAAATACACAAAAGAGATTTAAATCAGAAGAAGTTGGAAAATGAACACAAATTAATTCAAAAGAATTGCAAAGAGAACCATGAGCTAGAAGTCACAAAAAGACCACAAAGAGATCAAAACACATGGGATTAGTTTATAGTCATTGTGGTGTCCCTTTCAAACTGGATGTCTGGTTTCTTGTAGAATATCAGGCATCTTTTACAAGTCTAATTTCTTATAATCTATAATTGATAGAAACCTTAAAAATACAGTTACCATCTAGTACGATAACGTTGTCATTTTAGTACACGTGAGTGCAGAATGGGCTCTGTGTTGTCTCCTGTGACTGCAGGTCTGACCAGCATCTCTTAAGCAGGTATTAACGCTGTCCTTTTCCAACAGAGATGGAACAAAATGAGGTAATGAAGACACTCCAATAGAAATACAGACATGAATATATTTGCCTGCTTTACTGGTAACATCCTCTTTCTTAAATTTTATACTGGAATGTTTTGAAACTTTTGCCCAGTTCCTGATGGGACGAACAAGCCTTGCATACCAACCTGACAGCTACATGTTGGTAAGCACTGGCAATATGACATGAAAGAGATTTATTACGAATTATATCCAACTTATTAGAAATGATGTGCTCACACAAACACACACACACACACACACACACACAAATACTTCTACTCTGCTTGTCGCTTGAGATTATTGGAGTGATTGTTAAAAATCTATTTAAGCTTTGGGTCAATATGGAGAGTCCCTCTGTGGTTAAACCACAGAGTGTTTAATAGTGTATTGTATGGATTTTACAACCCAACCTGCTCTAGTTCATGAGTCTAATAGTCAGACTTGTGTAAGTGCAGCTTTCTGGATGCTGCAGCTGAGCACACATCACTCACAGTGTTCTCAAACGATTAGATATCACACCTGCTGTACTTAAAGTTGCATTATGTAACCAGAGGCTTGACTGCAGTAAGAAGAGTCCTCCTGGTCTTGTGTACATTAAAACCAAAGGACAAGCAATGTCACATTCTACTCTGCAGTTTGAAAGCCTATTAAAATGCACCCTTGGGTGAGGCATGTACAGGCTGTCTCCCCTGCTTGTGAAGCCCTGAGCCCTGGTTTGAAATAATCTTGTTACAGCGAGAGTACAGCACAGATTAATAGACAACGTTACAGCAGGACTCATCCAGATTTATGTCTCTGAGTAAAGACTCGATCTATAAAAGCAGTCTAAGAGCGACGGACCTGTGGATGATGCGGGCTCCCGTAGCTCACACTTCATTTGATATCAGTTGAGGCATTTATTGGATCAAATTTAAAGCTTTATTTCCTGAGTTTGCAGTCCAAGCAGCACTAACAGAAATTTACTCTTTTCAAAGTGAAAAGTGCATATACAATAATTTCAATTTGCCCCCGGACAATCCTCCCCGGTAAATGTACAGATGGGGGGAGAGGCAGTTATAATCACAAAAAACGTGTCCTTTATTGCACATTGAAATCTCCAAATATCTTAACCGCATACTGAATGTTCCACTGAGCTAAAATCCAATTTGTATTCATGGCTTTTTCATTTTATAGAGCAGCTGGAAGCTGTTTTTCTGTCGACTCACCTTCCATTTTAAAGTGCATCCTCTTTTTTATTTCTGTGTAATGTCAGAAAATGTCATTACATAAATGGGAATATTATCATTGTTTTGTGACATATTATAGCTATGCTTCAAATCCAGAACATGCTGAAATAATGAGTACAGTCATGTCACATTTGAGTTGGGTAGAACATCCTCCCTTTGGTTGGCTGGCAGATGTTTGAACCACAATAGCATCAGGCCACCTTTAAGCCAACAACACCATGGATCATTTTTAAGGATCAGAATGTAGGAAATGTAGTCATTTCCTTCAATTATCATGAAAGTTGGATTATTAAAAAAAACTGTCAATAAGGTGAACAAACTGTCAGATTTTATTAAATAATTTATTATGGAGAATCCATTATGTAAGAAAAAGTAGTCATGTATTGCTTATGCAAAAAGATAATGACCAAGGAATGGAAGGTTGGCAGTTTGAATCCCACTCCCCCCAGTTATTCTGTCATGTCCCCAGGGCAGCTGTGGCTACGCATGTAACTTATTATCAACAAGTATGAATGAGGAGTGGATCCATACGAGTGCGCTTTGAGTGCCATCAGCAATAGAGCACATTATAGATGTAATCCATTATTATTGTTATTAGAAAGTAATACTACCTGACAAAGCCAGGACAGGTAATTTGGTAAAAGATAACTCAAAAAAGCTAAAACCAGTTTTTACAGTCTTGTCTATTTGTTTTTAAGACAATTTTTTTTTATCACAAGTCCAGGCAGAGTGGGCATGTATAGAACTGGTCGCATCACCTCATCTTTTAACAACAATCTGTAAGTGTTTGAGAGCTGAAGATAACAATTTTGTACTTTTGAAAGCAATATAGCAACAAGACACTGAACTCCACAATGTCTCCTAAATGCAACCTGAATTCCAGAAAAGTTGGGATGTTCTTTAAATTTGAACAAAATGAAAACTAAAAGACTGTCAATTTACATGAGCCAATATTTTCCCCAACACAGCATAAATAACATAACAAATGTCTAAACTGCAAAATTTGACTATTTCAAGCACAAAATGAGCTTGTGCCCCTACAAAATTGTGCAATATTTACCAGTTAAACAGTTTATGGGCTCATTTGTCATTAAGGCCATAAACTGTTTCATATTAACCAAATGCTTTCCATAACTGACAAGTCTGTATTATAGACAGGCTAGTACAGCACATTTGTCCCTTGTGGAAAATGGAATCATCTTTCTGAATTTAATATGATCCTCTCTGAAAGAAGTGTAATTTGGATGGCAGCATATGTGCTCGCGGACCTTTATACATCATTCAGCATTAATGGTGTCTTCACAGATGTAAAGTTACAAACATCATTTGACCTAATGCTCTTATGTACCATTACAGAAACTGACGTTTGACCTTTTGAGAGCATGGACACAGAAAAGGCTGCAGCAGTTCTGGATTTTGGTCTTCTTTATGTTTTTTTTTTGTATGGTAGAAATGTAGTTTTCAATAAAGAGATAAATGAATAAATAAAGCAGTAACAAACTTTTTACTGACAATCAGCCCTGTTCCTAAGGCCATGCAGTGAGGCCTGATGACCATAAACATTGGTTTTCAGTCATGTACCCTACATACAAAAATTTCTATATTGTGTACATTTGTTACTGTTAATTAATTTAACAACAATTTAAAAAAAAATTCTATGGAATTACATTTTTTGTTTGTACTTTATACACAGTCTTTTTAAAGTAGTAAATCTACTTTACACAATCATGTCACATAACTAATACTAACCAAGCCTTTTTTGAGATGTTCCATCAGATTTAATTTTTTTTTCCATTTTTTCTGTTGTTGCTCCTGACCCAAATATTTGAAATATGCATGTCAGTTGAGTGCTTTACAGTAAAACATCTGCCAGTAATCCCATCCATCTACTCTGCATCTATGCTGTCATTATCATAACATCCTTTGTACTTAAATCAACCTTTAAGATGGCTCACACTCCATTTATTCTTGTAGAGTTTGTGAATATGTGTTTATCCAAGTCTGCCTTTGCAGCTGTGAGTGCTTGTTTGTGTCCATGCACAGGCTTGGACACAAGACAACATCAAGGCTGAAAAATTATATATTATAGCTCTTAGCACAATGCTAATGTCTTTGAACCTGTGAGGTCATATGTGCTCCTGACATCATTTATGTGTAATGGGAAGCTATTGCAACATAAAATGGGACTCAGGTATTGATTTTCTTTGTGCGCTTCTCTGAAAAACAATGACAACACACATCACTTACTCTCTAAACTCACACATGTAGTCTTGTCAAACTACCACCATCTCTGTCTCCCTTCGTAAAGGATTCACTGTCTCATTTCAACGTCATTAAAACGAGAGCTGACCTTCAAAAAAGGTTAAATTTTACATTTTCCATCTGTATGTGGGAGCATAGAACATGTAAAACGGTCCACAGACATTTATCATCTTCTGCCTCTCAGAAAGTCATGTAATCAATCTCAGAGCCACAGGGCCTGACTAAACAACCTGGCAAATCCCATCATTTGAATTTCCAAGATCCTATCTGGATCAGGCTGCAAGGTAAAATCAATAACAGAGTATAGTGTAATTAAAAGCAGCATCAATACATACAACTTCCACACTCAGGTGGTGTTATATGTGTATGAGCGGTGTATGAAAAATGCAACAAGGGAAGTGTCCACTTATAATTACAAAATGAATATTCAATAGACGTTTTCTCTTCCCAAATCTCATGCCAAGATAAAAAGAAAAAAGGAAAACAGTCATGTTTGCTTCCTCTCTTAAGAACTGAAAATCAACTACGGTGCCTGTGTTCATTATGGAAACCCACTTTAACGCAGTGATTCAGAGACTACTAAGTAGGTACGCTGTACAGAGGAATGACCATTATAATGCTTTGGCTACATCAACTTGTTAGTGAGAGCGGAATTAGATTGCATCAGTGTCAGTGTTTTTTTGCGGCTGTAATCATATGTTAATTATGCAAGGCAGGATTTTGCTTCTGGCAATCTGAAGAAAAAACCTGTTTTGGAAGCAGCATAAAATTGTTTCAGCGGCACACACACAAGGATGAACTAAGAATTATGTGTTTTGAGAATTATGTGAATGATTCGATACCTGTACTTTGACCCTCAATCAACCTGACAAAGTTAAATGAAGATTCAGAAAAGGCAGACAGGTCAATTTATTCAGCAAAAAGCTGAAGTTTGAATTCCTGGACCATGCATACACAAATTAGATGCCTTACTTGTAGGAATCCTTAATAAATGGCAGGGGTGGACTGAGCCCAGATGGTAGGGTGGGGCCACTTTGGGTATGGGGTGACCATTGTGGTGGAAATTTTATTATACTCATTTATGTTATGACATTTTATTCACTATATCTCATGTTTTTCTCAATACTCCAGTGACTGTTTATTTGTGATTTGTGTTGACGCATTCTTCCTCGTTATGATATGGTGTATCATGGGACATGCATCAGTGACAGCAAGGCTGACCTTCAGGTCACCGTGACTGGTCCTCTCTTCGTCTGGACTGTGTCGCCTCAGGAGACAGCCCAACAAGACAAGACACTACATCTACAGTTTAGGAAGAACAATCTAATCTGTGCTTCTTCTTGACATCTCTAAGACTGAGGTTAAAAAGGACTCTTATCTCAGCATCTGGGAGAATCCCTCCAGAGTTCTGTTCTGATCGGAGCTATGGACGGTTTCTCCAATTGCAATTGATAACTCTGTTCATTTTATTAACTTGTTCTGTTTAATAAACCTTTTATATATTTTTCCAACTCATCCAGACTCGAATCATATTTCATCCACGACACCATGACCCTCATCTCTTTCCACCTCCTACAGATACCTCACAGATCAAACACTAATGCCAAGACTGATAGCTAGATCTCTTTTTTTAATCACATTACCAAAGCAACCAAACAGCAGAGCTGATATGATGTAATTAGTGTTAATATTAACACACAAGAGGGTAGCAATGCTTTAACTCTGACTGAGTGTAACCATAGTAACCATGACTGACAGGATGCAAGGGGTTATAAACTATGTCAAACTGGAACAAAACAGATTTACCTTGATAAGTAACCGGATGGTCCCTGAGGCCTTATGGGAAATGTAGTACCAGAAAGAGAGTTTGCAGATTGAGCTTGACTCTTTCCAAACTGAGCTCCTAATATGAGCTTTGTCACCTTTCAGTCCCACCGGTGTTGCTTCCAAGTATAAAAAATGACCTAAAGTGGGAGAAAAGAAAAGAAGAGCTGTAGAAGGAGGGCACTGACATTTATTACAGAAAGGTCATGACGATAATGTCAGGGTGGTGAGGGTCAGGGGTCACTTGGTAATCTTGGACACGTCTTCCAATTTCTCGCTGCATTCTGACTCAGGGGAAAACTCATGGTTTTTCAGTTAAGTTAAAATCTTAAAAAAGAGATATTGACTGAATGGCAGAAGACTAAATTAAATATATCTTCCATGATGTGTATTTGTTTCAGTGCAAATATATAATACTCAAAAATGCCAATCTCAATATAATCTCAGAGACTGGTTCCTCATACAGTCTGCTGATATTTAAATTCATGACTTTCAGCACAAGCAGACACTTTAGTTATTATTCTTAAGTTTCTTTCAATCAAAACTTATTCCGTTTTTTTTTATAGTCTGCATTTCTATTTTCAGTATTGCTTTTTGTTATAGTGCCTTTTATTGTTAATAGCATACCCCAGCATTGCCACCCCAGATTTGAGTGGCCATCAGTGTTTACCACTAGCTGTTTAATAGTACAGTTAAAACTTCCTATGTTCACTATTTCACATTAAAGTCATTCAACTGGCGAAACACAGGGGGATTTTTAATGTCACAGACCATTTTTTGATATTTTATAAATAACCTTTCATTTTTGCAAATCAGTCATTAACAAAGCAGCAACAACAGGACTCTTGGGTTACAGTTGTACCCATTGATTGAATTTTGAGTTACCATGATCTTCTGTTGCTTTCCCCTGCTTGTTTGCTGCAGTATTGACTCATAGTAGCCAGATGTTTCTCAGAATCAGCCAGGACTGAACTTTTCAGAGCACCTCTTTAAAAGCTCTTTGTAAGCAAATTTGCATTTGTGTTTATTTATTCATGTATATAGCTCCTTACCATGCACCTTGTATAATGGAATTTCGGCAGTGCATCAGTCACTCGTATGCTCTGCTGCTGTACTTTCACATACTGTGAAATAGCTCATTGATTTTGTCTGAACCCTAAATTAAACACTGTGGAGAGCTACCACTGCAATTTGGCTGTTAAAGGTGAGAAACTTTTATTCCATTTGCAAAATCCGCCAGAAGGGAAGTTGAACTTGGTAAATTAAATACGATGATCATCCAAAACACAAGCTATAACAGAAACACAGTTGCTTTAAGACTGAAAGTTGAATAAAAATTTCAAGTTAATTATCTGCAGCAGGATGAGTAATAAACACATACCATTTTCATCCATTAGTGTGTGATCATATGGAGGGCGAATGCTTTGCACCGATCCAGTACCCAGTGCCCAGTCAAAATTATCAGCCAGCGAGCTTTTCCAGCCACAGCGACCCTTCTCGAAGGAGCAGGAAGTCCCACAATCCTTTTCATCTGTGCCATCTCCACAATCGTCTGTGAAGTCACAACTCTGCTCTGGACTGAAACACCTGCCATTCTCACAAAGCATGGATCCTAGAGGACATGACCCTGGAAATAAGACAACATGACTCAAAAAAACAACAAACAGTAATAAATATGCTGTGAAGGATGATGCAGGCTGATATTGACCCCAGGTCTCAGAGCAAATATGCTGACTCATGTTAGCATTGTCTTATTTCAGAGAAACAGAGGCCTCATGGTCAAACATGTGATGTATGGCACAGTAAAAGAATGAAATAATCCCAACATTGGAAATCAAAATGGTACTACTCTCTTTCTACTCCAAATATGAAGCTACATTCAGGAATCAGTTATTCTAGTTTGGCATGAAGATGGAAAACTAGGAGAAACAACTGATCTCTCTCTTCCTTTTGGCAGCATAATCCACTTATACAAAGCTAAGCGGATCACAAAATAACATCTTATATAGTTTATGTTTACACATTCAATAACAAAATAAGTTTAGGTTTCCACACCCAACCAGGAAATAATATAACAGAGGACTTTTAAGGCATTGAGCAGTGGCTTTTGTACATTTCAAAATAATGTATGCAGGCTGGCTGTTTCCACCCTTTTTTCTAGTTTTTACAACAAGCTAACGAGCTGGCGTTTGCACCTCCATATTTAGAAGGGAAAGCTAACATGTGCTAGAGTATCCCCCTTGAGATATGGAGATTGTAATTAAGAAATGTGTTAATGAACATTTTTAACAATTAACTTCAGAGCATAAGAAGTCAGCCTCGACGGTAGGAGAACCATCTGAATACAGCTTCTGGGTCTCTTTAAGAGGCTTAGTAAGACAAAGGAGCATGGAGCTGTAAGCCCACATCACTGTATCATTGGTGGAAAGGCTTGAGGGGGTGGAATCTGCTTCTTTTGGTGCCAAGCATTCCAGTGGGGTCAGAGCCTTGCTTTAAGGAGCGTTAGAAAGGGTGATGAGGCGTGATGAAGAGGGGTGGTCCTTGTAATTAAAGCAAAGAAAGGGGTATAAGTCCTTCCTAATCCTTTGTTCCTCTTCAGATTCACAGAACCAGAAGAAATGTTCCCCAACAAAGGAACGTAACAGGCCAGGAAGCCACAGCTCCTGACTGTTCAGCCAAGCTGCTTTGTGCTATGCTGAAGCAGTAGGTGGATTTGTTTTTATAGAAAAGCTTATTTTTTTCAAGTTTGCAACGTCCCACTTTACCAACACCATTCACAGTGTGATTACAATCATGAATGTAGACTAAATTCTGTATCCTCATTAATTCCAGTACATTCTGTCACATAGGTAACTTCAGGGCCCCACCGCCTCACCTAGGGTGTGAAGGTCAGGCACAGTCAGTGGCATACTGCCCTCTGGTGCATGCTTGTTGCCGGATATCAACATTTTGAAGTCAAACAGATAAACAAAGTTAAGTTATGCCATTAAAGGGTAACAAAAGTACTCCTTTATGACAAATCTTCTTCATTAGGCATGTTAAAAATTCTATTTATTTACAGTGAATTTATGATATATAATCAGCTATATGCTGTGAACTTCCCTTTTATGATTTGGCTCTCCATTCAGGACTCTAGGACAGGTCAAGTTCAAGTTTATTTGTCACACACAAGCTGGCAGTGAAATGCAGATAGACATGTTTCCATGGCAGAGCAACACCCATTTTACACCCAATAAAAACACAATAAAAAACCACTGGAATAAACTAAAAAAGACATAATGAATATTATAGTAAGACCAAATGCAATGGTTGTGCAGTGATGTGCATACTACAACAGACTTTTAACGACATATACGATATCTACAACCTATATACAGTGTGCAAGAGATCAGAAATCCATGACACGGTGGAACAAAGGTATAGTATGACGTGCAAAAGTTACCCCACCTCTAGCATTCATGTTGTGAATAGACTTACTAAGATGCATTCGCCTCAGGTGAGCAACTAGCTAGCTAACTGTTCTGCTTTTGTCATCTAAGCATCTTCCCTGGAAGCCAGAATTTGCAGAACTAGAGCAATCTACTTAAAATGCAGACTAGAGGAACAATGAGAACAAGAAAAATTTTGAAATTTGTGAAAAGTGAGGCTGAAATACAGCATCAGATCAGACATGCTAGCAGAGCCCGCAGCACATTTGCAGCACACAGCTGAGAGAACCAAAGTTTCAACAACTGCAGTCAGCAGACACTGCAGTGATAAGGAGCCCAGCGTCACTGCCAACATCTGCTTTATTATTCACAAACTATTGACAAATTTCTACCAGAGACAGATCAAATTAATGAGTGCATGGGTATATTGTGAGTGACAGACAGAGTCTCACATTCCCCTGATAAACTCACAAGCTGCATGGATCTATGTTGACCGAATCCTAGACAGCTCAGATACAGGCCATGAAAATGCCAAGTTTCATTATTTAACAATTTCAATCTATTAGTCACTATTTACAGCAGTTTGTGACAAATAATCAATAAAGACCTGCTCTACGAGGAAGTTGGTGTTTGAATCTTGCTAAGTCAGTCTGTAGTGTCCTTGGGCAAGACACTTCACCCACATTGCCTCCAGCACAGGTGACACCAGTGGATGAATGTGCATGAATGTTCGGTGATGTCCATAGATATATTTCTGTTTTAGCTATATTTTTTCATATGAACATTCCTGATGGCTTTCTTCAGACTTTAGGGAACATAAGAGCAACAAGATGAGAAGATAGTTTTGTTTTCTTATGTCTCATCATGTCACAATGATTAATATTTTCATCAATTTCACTGGGCAGATAAGCTGACAGCTTTAAAATAAAAAAACACTGGTGACTTCGCAGAGGACAAGAAGGCATCTAATTAGGTGATTTTTAAGTTACATCTATGCAGTAAAATACACACACACGTGCATAGAAATGACAAATCAATTCTGCCTATCAAATGAATAACATGAATTATAGGTAATTATGAATGTTAATTCAAAGACATAAAACATCCAAATGGCCTATCTGCTGCACCATGTGATGGTAGGCTATATGAAGCTGTGGACGAATAAGCTCCTGAGGAGCAGTAGTACATAATTACAGTTCCTGCTGTCTCGGGTCTCATTAGTATTACTGTTCATCTTCTGCAGCCTACAGCTGCCAACACATACAGAGAACAGGTTTCATCCACAACTCTTCTCCCTTCTGCCTCCTTAACGGCAGCGTGAACCTCACTTACGGGTTCCTCTTTGACTTAACCTTCAAGAAAGGCTTCACATGTCTCCACTCTCTATAGTTACTTCCTCATTTGGCTTCATTTCATACTCTTTTGACTCATTCAGAAAAATGCCATCTTGTAAAGAATAAAACAAAAAGCATTTTCTGCCCCTTGTACACTCAAAACGTATTTAAATCTAGTATCTTTAAATCTAATGATACACTGGATAAATGTATGCATATATTGGCATACTAATCCAAATTTGATAAGAAACTATATTTTGAAATCTTATTGCTTTACAGGTTTTTGTATCATTTGCACCATTTCTTTAAATGTGAATCTCCAAGATTTCTGGAGTGATCTGTTAGCATATACCGTTTTAGGTCTTTTTTAGGTCTGTCACCAGCAGTTACCATCTTGTATACAGAGATAACAAGAGCCTCCTGGATCTCTGATACCATAGAAGATGTCCAGCTGAGTGAGGAGTAAAGTGATAAACTGTTGGTCAGACAAATCAATCAAATCAAAATCAAAAAGCCTTTATTGTCATTATATGACGGTGCACACAACGAAATTAGGAGACACTGCTTGTAATTAACAGCATTAACAATGAATCATCATTAGCATGTTTGAGAGCTGTATGAGATATCGGACCACAATACTTCTACTGTACAGTTGTGACTGATTAATAGTCTGGCTCTGCTGGAGACTAATCACAGTGAGCACTACTGTAATAATTGTAATACAGACAAATGTGATCAGACAGCAAAATAAAAATAAAAATAATCCACCCCATTCACACTGCAGCTGATGCAAAATCTTCTCTAGCTGAGAGCGTTTCAGCCCTTTCTACTTAGAAGGGGATGAAATTAAACACAGAAGAGCAGAAGAGCACTACATTTAATAGGTCCATTATATCCAGTGACATTGGCAATAAATCAGCTCTTGTTGTTTTTGTTTGCCTTTTAAAGAGTTCCCTCATAAAAAATGTAGGGGATGTTTAGGAACTTCTACCAGGTGAATAGCTCCTTACGAAAAGCTGAGATTCAGATAATAACAGGCATGATTTAGTCAATGCTTTAACAGAGAGGGTGTCCAGCTTTGGTTCTCGAGGGCAGAAGTCCTGCAGGTTTTAAATGTCTCCCTGCTCTAACACACCTGATTCAAATCAAATGGTTCTCCTCGACAGCTTGTTGTCAAGTGTTGCCCAAGCATGTTGACCATTAATCTGACTCATGTGTGCTGCAGAAGGAAACATCCAAGACCTGCAGGACAGCAGACCTCCAGGACCGGATTTGGACACCCATGCTTTAACAGCATGTCAAGTACAGAATTAACATAACTTATCTTCAACGGGTAGAAAATGTCCATATAGTTTTGTGTCAAAAGACCAATTGTGCCTTTCCTAAAAATCTAAACATAAATCCTACTTCAGGTCAGTGCAGGTATAAACATACAAATCAGAATATAATCTAGTGCTCATGCAATTGTTTCTAATATAATGTGGAAACAGAGGTACTAAAACACAAATGTGGTTTCTGGTGTGTTATTTTATGTATACTTAGACTAACAACAGATGTAGTCATATTCTTCTTAAATCCAAACCATGATTTAATTTGGCACTTGTGTCTTTTGCTGCTACATTTTCTCATTCGAGCACTCATTTTTAATATGCAATGAAATCATTATATAAGGAAACAGTCCTAAAAAGAAACAGCTGTGGAGCTATTTAGGCAAAGTATAAAAAGGACTGAAATCCCAACGGTGCCTGACACAGTGGTATTAGAGGGACATTATCAAATGGCCAAGTCTCTCAGAGGAAATAATAAAATTCAAGAGGCTCCTGCTTCACCCTGGTCTGCATCTGCAACCAGGCTTTTTTAGACAAAGTACATGTTGTCATTTCATTACAGCTCCAGGAGGTTTTTCAATTATGATTTCTTTTATGTAAAGAGCAGTGAGATGTTGAATCATAGTGTGTCTGACACAACCTGCTACTGTGAAGCTGAGCACTTTATATTACACTGAAGCTACCAAAGGTCACCACTGTTATCTAGTAACACTGCACACAGCCACTATCTCGCTGGATTTTATATGCCCATATAAACAGTATACTTTCTTCACAGCAGACCTTTGTACTTGTCATGGATGGGAAAACACAGGTGGAATTAATGTTGGGTCAGCTCCATTAACTGTCCCAATAACAGATGACAGTGAACCAACATGCTCAAAAGAGGAAATGGAGCCACTGTTAGCATCCCTGTGCTTTTCCTTCTATGACATGACAAAATTTGTGCTGTAAAAACAGCCTATTCTGTGCAAAGGGGAGGAAAACCTTCCATTAAAACCAAAATACTGGAAAGTAATTTGGCAGAACAACTCAAAATGAGTTACACTTCTCCTCCTTGGATAAAGAAGGGAACAGAGATGAATATGGAGGGTAATTACAAAACATACAGCAATACTTTTGGCCATCTTTGCTCCATTTTTTATCATCCTAATTGTTGACAAGCAGAAAACGCAAAGAAAAGCTGAAGAACTTTTACTCCGATGGTGGCGATTAATGAAAAGTTAGAGCATCGTCAAGGTTATTATTACATTAGATGTGGTTAGTTCATCCAGTGAGACACATGATTGAATGTTTTTGTACATTTTAGGAAAAATCATTTTGCAAGATAAATGATTCTTTGTTCCCACAAGCAGCTCTAAAAGAAAATTAGGGGACCATCTAATTTATGATTTTTTTCTCAAGAAATAATGAATAAATGTACTGACTGTAATAAACCAAGCATTAGTTTGCGGGAAGTTTTCATCAGCTGACCTATAGAAAGCCCTGCCAAGTTTGGCATGGCTAAAAATGGAAGATACATTAAAAAAATCAATTCATACAATGAGTAATATTTCTATTAATATCACTTATGTTCTCTCTAATGAGAGAAGATCCTGAAGAAAAGTCTATAAACATTTTAAAGTTTCCAGCTAAGTTTAAGAAACCGTGTAGGAATGAGCAAACCCCTCATTAAGCTACAAATGAAAAAAAGAGAAGTGACATATGTACCTGCTGGTGGTGGAGTGTTGTCTGTTATTATGGCTGAGTGGGTGAGGAGGCATCCCGGAGAGAAGATGATATCATCCAGGCAGATGTCTCCCTTTTCACTACGGCCCACCTTGCCCTCAAACACAACCTGGAAGTCTCTGGAGCTGCTCAGTGGAATTTCCTTCATCTGCCAGTAGTTGCCCTGATCTCCTGTCAGGTTCAGCAGGAGACGAAGATGTCCTTCAGTTTTGGCGAACACACTAAGAGTTCCGATGCCATCGCCAGACATGTGAAAGTAGAAACGCATCTGGACAACAGACAGAAGATCAGTAAAGACTCAGAAAAATAGGAATTTTACATAAAACTACTGTCTTGTTACTATTTTATTTTGTACCATTGCAGTTGTAGAAAAACTCAAGGATTCATTCCAAATGCTGAAAATGATTGCTGTAATAAATGAGTTGTAATTTAAAAGCTAATGTAAACACATTCCATGGCAAGTTTCCTAAATGATGCATTCTGGATCTGTAGAATCCAGTCCCACTTTCTCTTCCATTAGGCTACGTGTTTTTACATTTCTTTTTCCCAGAAATTGCCATTCTTCATTGAACAATAGGAGACAAAAAATACATGCACACAAAAGTCATTTATAAATTATCTATCTACTCAGTTAGTCACAAGATTTATGCTCTTTTCAGAGAAATTGTGTTTTTCCATCTTGCAGCACTGAGGTATTGATGTTTTATGGGCTTTTCTAAAAATGGAGGCATGCTCATGAGCCATAAAGGCGCTACTACTCCTTTCCTCTGAGGAGAAAATGAGTCTGTCCTTCTCTCCTTCTCACTTCCCCCCGTGCAACCCTCCCTTCGGATTAATTTGTGCCGTTTTGCTGACTGCGTGATTGATTGACAGGTCAGGAGTGGGATAAGACAGACATGACAGAGAGCAAGCAGGGCAGTCAATCAAAAAATCATTCCCGGTGGAGGCTGAGAGGACACACACGACCAGTGCACAAGCACACACGCAATTTCTAATTGCCCTTATATTTACATCCATTTTTTACTGTATGTGCAAGTACAAGAAGGTCATCATTCTAAAAATAATTTCCTATAATGGAAAGCTTTAGACTTGGACATTTTGAGAAATGGGCATATGCACTTTCTTGCTAGGAGATAAGAAGATGGATGTGACTCTTATGTTTGTACTCTGAAGAATAAAGACGGGAAAAGAAAATGTCAACATTTAGTTGCTCTGTTAATACAAACAGGAAGAATAAATCTACACCAGATGTTTAAACCTACATGCATCCGTCAGGCTCAACAGTCTCTTGAATGTTGTTTTTCTCACATAAATGAATCCCCTAAAAACTCTAATTCTAAATGTTATCCATGTAAATATGCTAAAGTCTTAAATGCAAGGGAATTTGGACCATAGAATATTGATAGTGATAGAAATTAAAATTAAAAATAACGTTTTGTATCCAAGTGTAGCTACAACATGCGCACAAAATACTATGTTGTGAATACAAGACACAATTTGATTCTAACTAAATTTGTATGAATTTGTTTTGACTAATTAGTTTGCTATCCTAAATCCACCCCAGGAGTGAGTGTGAGTAGTTGTTTGTTGCTGTATTGGCTCTGTGATGAACTGATGACCTGTCCAAGGTGTCCTTTGCCTCTGACCTGAAAGCAGCTGGAATAGGCTGGAATACTTCCTTTCCTTTATGAGGTCTATGGATATTCATAGAATTATAGTCTATATTTATACAATTATTGAGACATTTGTGTATAAATCAGGAAATTTAAACCTTCATTTTATAATCTGAGCATTTACAAAGAGCCAAAATCTGCAAAGAGAGGCAGACAAAGCTGTTTGTTAACCACCTTCTCTTTTCTGTGGAACTTCCTGGTTAACGTATCTAGTTTTAAGTTGAAAGATTTGACTCAAAAATGAGTAACAGCTGCTGTGGGTTACTAAGCAACAAAGTTAATTGGATATTTTATGCATAATACAAAAATACAAAAACAACCCCCTCCCCTAAAAAAAAAATATTTTGGAACTCACTATTGTAGCATACAAATTAATGAATTCAAATGTGTGCAACAATTAATCAAACTGGTCTTGGAATACATTTTCTTTCTCTCTGGTTTGGCTCAATGAAACATAAATTAAAGATAGGCTGTATCTTCAGGCTGCCATTAAAATAAGGCCATGTAGAAAACAATAGAAAAACACATTAGCTGATGCTTCAGTGACCTCAAATTAGATTCCCTGACTTCATTTCAGCATTTGTGTCCAAGACATCGCAGGAGCCATTGGATTTGATTGTTTCGTTTTTCACTGCAATTTATAATGTGATATTTATTCAGTTCAAGCAATCTTGTGAACCTGGTTTAAAATGCTCTTTTCTGGGCTCATTATTTTTCAGTTAAAACACAGTTCTGACCTAAGTTTATTCCAAATCTTAGATTGCTTATTAAACGAGGAAATAATACTATAATTGATAACTAATTACCAATATTAGGCCAAACTGCTTTAACTCATAAATTATGTCCTGCCTTCTTCCTTTGGCCTGACCTTACACTGTGAGCTCCTGCTGCTCAATAAGGGTCCGATTATGCGTGCGGTGTCACCGGCTGCCTGAGGGAAAGAGCTCTCCAGGTACAGGTAGTGTCCGGAGGGGTCTCTCAGTGTGTGGTCAGTGAAGGCCCCGGTTCCAAGAGTCGGCGTGCTCCCTGCTTTGATCAGCCAGTCAAAGTTGTCCTCTCGGGACTGCTGCCAGGAACAGAGGTCAAACTCAAAATTGCAGCGTCCACTAAAGCCCTCTGAAAAAAAAAATAGAACAAGAAATCAATCAAGGCTATCTTATATATATGTATTATTCTTTCTCTCTGAGTCAGCAGTCAGACTTTAGGTAAGGTCTCACCGCAGATGTAAGGGTCCTCATCGGAATTGTCCCCACAGTGGTTCGTGAAGTCACATAAGTTTTCCTGAGGAATGCAGTGACCATTAGAGCAAGCATACTGCTCAGGTGCACACGGCTCATCTGCTGGGAGAGGAGGGGAGCAATCCAGGAAGCTGACATCATCGATCACTACATCACCCATATAGCTGATCCCTCGCTTAGCCCTGAATACCACCTGTTGAATGACAACAAATCTCACTCAAGACATTGATTTGATTTGACAATAACATTTTTGACTCATGTTGTTTGGTGTTTGAAGAGTCAGGTGTTTAAGAGCTCTGAGAAGGAAAAGTAAGTAAAAGTTAGCCTGTAGTTTCACAAGGGGCTTTTAAAGTTTTGGTGTTTATAGATCAGCTGAATATACCATCAACGCTGACATGACTCAAGGAAAAGTGGTCTGATGTATCCCTCAAAGGTTATTGTGTATCAGTGAGGATGTGCAAAGGCTGTGGCATTTGATGGCCTCTACGGTACAATCAAGGCATCAGGACATACACTGTGTTTCTATCTGTATGAACTCCAGATGTGGAAAAACTTTCACCAAACTCAATCTCATTACTTTGATCAACTCTAAATAATTTCAAAACTCATCAGCACATTACCACATCTGACCATGCCTGATGATCATTTGTTGCCTCACAAAATGGTTTATTAGCTTCAGTCATGACATAACTTTGTTTTCAGAACCATAAACAACTTTCTCATCCTACAGCTATTCATCTGTTAGAAGAGACCATGAGAACAAAGTTTGAGTTGCATGATGTAAAGATGGACCAACAAGAACTAGTTTGCTCAAAACATATAATTGTTGACCTGTCTGATTCTACAGTCTGTGGAAATGCAAAGACGAAATTGCTGAATTTGTAAACACTTTATATAAATTATTATCATGCATATATGGTGACACATGTAAGATGTTGTCACCCTCTAAAATTGTTGGACTAAGTCATTTTTTTAAGTTCATCTAAAAAACACAAAAAAACCAAACCAAATATAGAAAAGAAGATTTTTTGTTTGTGTTTTTAGAAAAATTTGATATTACTTATGCCATTATTTTGAGAGGATGATGAATCATAGATAACATGTATTTCAGGCAGTTGGAAAAAAAAAAGAATGCAAAATATTAAGGTTCATAATGCACAACATTTGACACAGAATTTTGATGAAAAACATTTATTTGACCCATGTAATTGTATTAAATGTGATTATCTAAGACATCATAAATTAATTCAGTGGAAAGTTAAACAACAAACCTGGAAGTCATTCAATATCCCCAAAAACACTTCTCCTCGTCTCCATTTCTTGCCTTGGTTGCTAGTCTGAGACCAAACCACGTGAGTGGTATTTCTGTGCTTCAGCAACACCTGCAGATGTTAGTTTAGGAAAAAGACAGGAGATCATTGTATTTATGTGCTTCAATACTTGAAGTGTATAATACTTGAGACAAATGTTTTATAATCTTTCCCCTTTAGAATGTCTTCTGCTCTCACCTGCAAGGATCCCACAGTGAATCCACTCATATGGTACCAGAAGATCAGGGTGCAATGTGGCCCAGTGAAGGAGATGACAGGTGTCTGGAGGTCAGTGGTTTGACCATAGCCGCCATTTGAACTGTCTGCACACATATACCAACCCTCAGGGCTGTTGCTATTGAAGGAACAGGGGGAAATACAGAACAACATCTCAATTTCAGCAGCAGATATTAGAGTGAACCTAGAGTAAGGTCAAGGTTGGTAGCTCACATTTTCATATGACTTTTTAGTTGAACATTACTCACTGATTATTTTAAGAGCATGCTTTCCCTTTTTTCCAACAGGGTTCACATTGGAGC
The DNA here is from genome assembly GCA_037177055.1 of Atherinosoma microstoma. Classification (NCBI taxonomy): domain Eukaryota; kingdom Metazoa; phylum Chordata; class Actinopteri; order Atheriniformes; family Atherinidae; genus Atherinosoma; species Atherinosoma microstoma. The sequence continues at coordinate 9,863,867 of JBBBVU010000019.1, forward strand.
TTGTCTTTTGGGTGAATGCTATGTTTTAGAGTTACCTTAGATGCACACATGGACATCTAGGCAGTTACATTTATTATTTTTTACAACCCTAGGCCAACATTTTCAAGAAGACCAATTTATGCTAGTTAAAGAAAAGGCCAGTGATCTGAACAAACGTGCATGCTTTAAAAGGTTAGTTTTCTGTTGATAATAATCTGCCCTAAAAAAAAGCCAGATTATAACATTCCTGTAACTGCACTCTCCTCTCTATCAGTGTCAAGGAGTGGTTTGGTGAAAAAAGAAAGGATATAACAATATGTACAACTGTGTGCTCAAGATCAGTGACTGTACCAAGGAAAGTTTTTATTTTGAAAGGCAAAAACAGCAAAAACTCTGTTCATAATTAATCTGTACTAACTTTTAAAAATTTATTTTAACTTCTTGAATTTTTAGGAGTTATGTGGATGCCTGTGTTTAAAGTCTTCCATCTCAAATTTGTACAATGCCTTGCAGCCCTCTTGACATAGGCCCGAATGTGATAGCTAGGCTTTTTAAGGAATAATTATATCTAGTTGAAAAGCAGGGTGTAATAACTGACAAGTTTATTATTCGGGTTCTTAGATGAATTTTCATTTTGGTTATGAGATAAAATTGGATTTCTGCATCATGAAAAGAACACTCCGGTAAAAGAGTGGATGGACTTTACCGCAGATATTCCGCAATGCAAGTCTGAAAGCGGCAAAATAATAATAAATAATCTATTTATCTGTCTGTTAGCCTGTGATGGATCGCCGACCTGTCCTGGGTATATCCTGGTTCTCACCCAGTGGCATCAGGGTCACGCTCTAACGCCAAATTATTCTGAATAGGTTAATACAGGTATAGAACAAAGATGGATGGAAGTTATCAACTTGTGTTTAGTCATGAGAGACTAACAAAGAAGTGACACTATGAGTGTAAAAGCCTGTGAACTTTATTGTGACCCTCATGTTCTAGTAGTACAGCATGATATGCTGTCTGTTTTGTACACAACTGCAATTCTACTCTATGTCAAGCTTAAATCACAATTTGTAACGATGTGTAAAGAAGAGATGATCGTATAGTGGAGTATATTTACTAAACGTTTTTGGCCAAAACTATTATTATATCTTGCATTTGTCTGTTAGTGGGATATCTATTATATGTCATTTTTCCTGCACTACTTGTAAACTCTAAAACAGTCCCACAAAACATTCAGTCAATTAAATACAAAAACCAATTCAAAAGAAACTAAAAATGTTATTTAAAAATAATTAAGTGTCTTCCAAGAAGTATGGGAAATGCTGCAACTGCATTTACTGGTTATATGCATGTATCTGCTCAAACCCTCACTGCTTCTTAAATCTACACTTAGTTTAGATAAGACAAGGTCTTCCTTGTCCATTTCACTCATTCCCTATCGATTGAGAACTGCTGTAGGAGTGAAGGAAAGGGTTTCAGGCAGACAATGGTTATAAAAAGAAGATAATGTCTGCAGTCCTAAGGAAAGAATAACTGAAAAGCACTGGCCAAAGTGCACTGCCACTGCCTACTCTCACACTACCCACAAATCATTCTATTCTACATTCTATTCTACAGTCATTTAGCAGAGGCTTTTCTCCAAAGTGACTTACAACTGAGAGTGAGAATAACACAAGCAAGACATCTAACAGGAAGGGACATCATAATTAATGCTAGTCAGACTGCTGTGAGTCCAGTTAGACTCAGGTGCTGCTGTTTTCTAGAGGCAGTGCTTTTTGTTTTTGTTTTTTCGTTTCTGTTTTTCTGTTTTTTTTTTGTTTTTTGTTTCCTTCCCCCTCCCTACCTCCCTACCATAGTCCCTTTGTTTAATTACGATTTCATCACACAATATCATCTTGGGTGTAAGTGTACGCAGCTTGTTCAGTGCTGAGTTGTGCCAAAGAGCTGGACAAATCTTTCTAACTCATTCTGACAAGTAGAAGAGTTAAGCTAAGTGTGGAAATGCTCCTTGAACAGCTGAGTCTCTAGTTTGCTCAGTAGATAAGGACTCTGTGGATCGGGTTAGAGTTAGGTAGATCGTTCCACCAACTGAGTGTAGATTTGTGTAATTGTGTAATCATGCTGTATATGTGACAAAATCTTAGAAATTTTAATTGATTAATTTCTTTATAGATACTTTTTAGTGAAGCAATACACTATTAAACAGCTAACCTCATTTATTTCCTTTGTAAATTTTCTTGTCTTTATCTCATGCTTTAAGATATTGTGATTGTGATTGTGTTTTAATGTTCAGTAATGTTCAAATTAAATCATTATCATCAAATGATTAAAAAAAAGTCCAAAATGCATCAGATCTCAATAAAAAAGAAAAAGCTCAAACGTAATCTGTGTTTCTGGAACTTACAGAGTATGGTCATTGGTAGGACGATGATGTTCTCCATAATGGATGCTCTCCCCTTGGTCAGCTGCCCAGCGAAATGCGTGGTTTGGTACTAAAGCATGGTTAGCAATTGTCCAACCGCAAGTGTCAATCCCTTCAAAATCACACTGTTCCTTCACTGAAAATAGAGAATGAGAATGGAAGCTTTAGAAATTTCAAGAGAATTCTGCGGGAAAAATGATCACGTAAAAAGAAAAATGTTTAGAAACGTTTTACCGCAGTTTGTTTCATCCAGTCCATCAGAGCAGTCTTGTTTAAAGTCACACACTTGGCTCAGGGGAACACACTCCCCATGTGTTCCACACACAAACTGCCCTTCAGGGCAGCTGTGGGGAAGGACAGTCGGGGCTGGAGTGGTAACTACAGGGTCGATCAATGTGGGGAGCTCTCCTTTAAAAGAAAACGGTTGGTAAATAATATATAAAGTTTTTAAAAACATGGCAGAAATGGCATTGTCCAAAAAACGCTAATCATATGTGTATTATCACTTATACCATCAAATAGTTGGCAGTTAAGGAAGGAAAGATCATCAATGGCAATATCTCCCTCAAAATCATCTCCAACTGTACCTTCAATCAAAATCTGGCGAAAAGGGAAAAAAAACACAGAAATGAATTAATTAGAAGCCAAATAATTCAAAATTTAATTTGACCTAATAAATCATATTTCTGTAAAACCTTCGTAGAATTGAGTGTAAACTGCTGTAGTTTGTGTTGAATTGGATTGTAACGAGGGGGGGGGAGGGGGTTGGTCACAAAACAAGTTCTTAGAAAATGAAATGCTATTTCTGTCTTGTCCGATATCTAGTCAAATTTTCAGTCGAAACATATGATACACTGTATTTCTAACATTTTCTTTATCAGTTGCAGTTAGCAAGCAGAAAATACTTTAGGAGTATTTATTTTGTAACAAGTCCAGAGATTCACAATTATTCTCAAGAAAACAAAGCATTGTATACCTTTCGGGATTTTTTTCACTTTTAGCAAGGTATTTAAATTTTTTCTGAATGTTCTCTTAGCCATTAGCTAGCTAAAAGAGACAATCAAATGTTTGGCCCCATAAACACAAATATTTTCTCAGAAGACCAGACCAGACATGAAGATGCTAACTATGAGACTTCATGTATTGAAAAATGTCTGCTTCACTGTCACACACAGTTGACTCATTAAAGGCAACTGTTAGCAGCAGCAACATGAGATGCAAAAAACTTGAGTTATCTTTGAATTTTAGAAAAACTAATGGGCTAATATTTACAGTAAATCTAGACCAATACTTATCAAAATAAATGAAATGAAATTTTAAAAAGTAATTGACAGTCTAAGTCTTGTTCTGGGGAGCAATGGTTGCTGGGAGTAATGACCTGTACTTTTCTGTCTTGCAGCATATTTCACTAAGCCTTTCACCGAATGCCATTTTTTCCTCACTGTGTTGTGTAGAGGTTGTAAATAATTGATCATTATGTTCAGCAACTTGAGCAGCATTCTTCTTTGGAAAATCAGCTCCAGCAACTTCAGAGTTATCCCCAGCTCAGAACCAGTCTTCTTGATTTGTTTGTTTGGTTTCTTGAAGTCTCTGGCACTGGAAATACTGAATAGTTCCATATCAGGTTTCAAAGAGTCTCAATTTCATTAAAAGTTCTGAGCTTTAGCATATGAAGTATGACTACTGATTGTTATCAGACTGGCAACTTTAAATTTATCGTACAAAATCAAAAGTATTGCTGGTACATACGATTTTAACGTACAGTAAAATCAATTCATTTCTCAATTTGCCCTTTAATTTTATCCTTTTGCCTTCACCTTCTACAAGTCGATCACTACTAATCTGAACTTAATTAATCAGTGTCTCTTTTTTCAGCTTTTCTCCTTCCTGCAGTCAATTAACTTGACAAAGAAGCTCCTGTTTTTAGTGACATAGTGGAGGAAAAGCCTTTAACTGCTTGTCAAGTTATACTCACTCATGAGTAATGACAGCAGAACATTCATCTTCAATGATCGATGCTGAGCAGTGAAGCTATTAAGCGGATCTTCCTCATGCACTGCTGGAGTGCATTCTTAAATGGAGACTTTTTGCTTCATAGCTGTCTGTTGTTAGCTGCAAAGGAAGTGTGTTTACCTGAAGCTTATGTTACATGTTTTTCCTTAATTACACAATGGGAATTCAGGTGATTCACAGCACGATGTAATTGCAAGTGATGTTATCTTGTTTAAACCAGGATTTATATCTTAACCACTGCACAGGGTAATCAAATACCCTTTATAATGTCTTTACATGAGAATAATAGGGTTATTTAAAGCATACTTCACTTGTCATCTATAACTGTAGTAAGGTCGCAGTTTAAAGCCTTGTGGCAGGACCTCAAACAATGTAAAAGGCATTCTTACACAAGATGTAAGAATACAGTCCTGTTGTGTTTTTCAACTTTGTGTTTAGGTTGGCTATTTGATAAGGTTTGGGTAACAGTGGAATTCTTTAAAGATTAGGAAAAGAATATTTTCGATTAATAAGTTATAATTATTGATTAGATTTATATAGTGCTTTTCAGGACACCTAAAGATGCTTTACAGTGAATCCAATTATTTATTCACACATTGGTGATGGTAATCTACATATGTAGCCACAGCTGCCCTGGGGCAGACTGACAGAAATGTGGCGGCCAATGGCCTCTTTGACCACGACTGAACATTCATGCACCAGTGGTGCCAACACTGGAGTTAAGGTGGGTGAAGTGTCTTGCCCAAGGACACAACAACAGTTGACTGGGGGGAGCAGGATTTGAACTGCAAATCTTCTGGTTGTTGGACAACCTGCTCTACCACCTGAGCCACTGCCACCCCGCAAAATTATGAGTTATCACAACACATTGGGTCGCCTTCTCTATGAAAGATGCTGTTTAAATAAATTTACTTTGGCTTGCATTTTGGATTGACACTGCTCACTTAAAGTGGCACTACACAACTTTTCAACTTTAAAACTTTGGGCTTCTAGCTTCTTTTGATGGTACAGTCACATTTATTATATACAATCCTGCAGCAGTTGTTGCACAGCAGTATCCTGACGCTGAGTAACCACAGTTCACAACTTCTTTTTCCACCACCATGTATCACTTTACAGCAGGATTTTCACTTTAAGACATCATTTGTATATAGATGTCAACACAATGGTTGTTTTGAATGCACACTGTGGCTGAGGATATTATTGGAGGAACAAAGGAAAAGAAAAAGAAAAAAGGACAGAGCAAGAGATAAGACAAGACTCAACTAAATCTCACTCGCTAAAAAGAGCTTTGAGAAGAGACATTATGTTAGATGGATAATGAATTAGCTGCCATCAGAGGGCACCTCTGTTAGAAAAACAGTAGTAGGGCTTTAAAGTCACACAGCAGAACTTTTCTATCCCCCTATCGACACTTAATTCGGCATCTGTCTTGAATCCTACCTGTACTGTGAACTCTCTCCAGCTAGTTAAAGACAGTCTTATCTGACTCTTGTCTTATCTCCTCCTCTGTCTCTGGCTTTCTTTTGTTTCCTCTCTTCTTTCGATAATGTCTTCTAATGTTTTTTGCTGAATCAGTCACAGTGTGCGTTCAAAACGGCCGGTGTGCTTTTAATTCGCAACGCAAAACTCAGCTGCAACTTTACGCATTCCGCAAAAGTTGTATTGTGCCTTTTCACAGCCGCAGGATGCTGCTGGGCTGCGACAGCTCCAGAAATACACATGATAGATGTGACTGTGCCATCAAACGAGTCCGGAATGCGGAGTTTTAAGGACGAAAAGTTACAGAGTGGGTATTTATAAAATGCTCAGTCAGCTTTGTCAAATTGAAAAGTCTCTGAAGTTTATGGCCTTTCAAGAAGTTTTCTGCCATCTTGCAATGTATGGCCTTGTAATATGTACAGTGCAAATTATATTGCACGTGTTTCACACAAATGTCATATTGAAGTGAATTAAATGTATCAAAGGAAGAACTTTTAAATTTTCCCATTTTTCATTTGCTTTTTCGGGGCTAGTGTTAGGGTATTGTAGATCAGAAAAATGCAACTATATATAGTCATGTAATAAGTAAAGAATATAAGTTTACATAAAAAATTACATCTTTACAAAAAAATTTGTATCTCAGGATCAGACTCAAAGTGGTAGTCCTGTTTCAAAAGACAAAAGTCTTGTATATTCAGTTCCCCATTTTAATCAGTTACCTGGAAAGGGCGAGCACTGTGAAGGTAAAGAGTCTTCCTGTGCCAAAGATTTCCTTGGTCTCCATATCCTGCCCATAGCATTCGACCACGGCCTGTAGCGGTGGTCCTCAGGTACACTGCAAGGCTGAACACATGTGATCCAAACATGCAGTAATGGAATCGGAAAACACAGCGGCTACGCGACCAGGATGCATCCTCGACAGGCTGGCGGGTGGGTAGGAACACTGGACTCAGCAGCACAGCAGTGTCTCTGAACTCCTGGGGTAAAGATGACTCAATGTAGAGGTAGTGGCCATATCTGGTGCCCAATGTGTGGTCCTTCCAAGGGCCTGTATTTAAGGTTGGAGTTGGGCCACGGATACGGGTCCAGTCAAAGACATCCCCTCCACTTTGTTCCTGCTTCCAGCCACACAATCCATCTTCAAAGTTACACTGGAGCTTTGGAGCTGTGGGACACAATTATTAGATACTGAAACCCAAAAATAACATAAAACTACTGAGAGCTACTTGTATCAGTTATACCAGCATTAACAAGCTCATCGATGTGAAATAATAACAACTAGCTATTGCATTTGCTTCCAATCTTGCTTTAAGATGCAGTGAAGCTTTGCATAATCCAATCAAACAAAAGTGCAATGATTTCCTTGCCATTTAATTCATATTTTTTTGTTTGTTTTGAGTTGGAATTTTTTACTTTAGTTTCTGAGCGTTATTCCAAAACACAGCACTAAAGACACTCACAACATCCTTCTTCATCTGATCCATCCCCACAATCATCCACAAGGTCACAGAGCTGCAGATGTTCCACGCATGCTTTGGTGTGCACACAGTGGAAATGTGTGTGTTCAGGGCACTCCACCACCGCCGGTGGCATTGAACAGTTTTTGAAGGTGACATCATCAAAAGCCGAGACGCCATCAAACACACCGAGGCTGATTTTGGCCAGTGTGATCTGGAATGGTTGAGTGATTCGTCCCAGCTGCACAGTGACCCGGTTCCAGTGCTTTCCCTGGTCATACAGTGTGGTCCATATGACGGTGTTGTTGTTATCGCCTTTGATTCGAAGGTACATGCCAGCAGCCCCCACAGATATGCCTGAGTTATAATGCCTGAGAGAATAGGAGAGATGGAAGCTAAGATTTTCTTGGCAAAAATATTCCAGTATGGCAATGTATAAATTCAGTGGTAGTATCATTTGGAAATTTTTAATTTCTCCAGATACAGTAAATCACATAATCCTCTTGTGATAACACACACTGTATTCTTGCTAAACATGATGCATGAGTTGTTTTCTTCCTGGAGAATTCTCACAACCACCCACAGGAAAATGTTGATCAGTCAATACATATAAACTCTTGGAACCATAGAACATTCAAATCATGACTGATTCAGATGCATGTTTTATCTTTTTTTGTGTGAATAAGAAACAGAATAACAGAGCAGAGCTGACAGAGGTGAAATGACGGGCATATTAAAAGAAACAGTAAGTGGGAAAGGTCAGTTAGTGTGAGTGAAGCTACAGACAGAATAATCCTGACCATGATATTGATTTTTTTTTTAAACAATTTTGAAGCTTTCTTGCAAAAGAAATGAAAGTGTAGAGAGGGTTGAAGTGGGAATCTCACCATAAGGTCATGGTGCAGCCAGACGCGGACTGCTGGAACCAGGGTCCTCGTAGAATGGCTTTTGGATACAAACTGCTGCTGTTCTTTAGTATGAACATGAAATGACCTGCAGTGGACAAGATGAAGATTAATATTCAAACCATTCTGAGCACCTACATTTTTGTCTTTTCTGCATGTTGTTCGTCCAGCCAGACACATAGTGAGGTTTCTTTAGAAACAAATAAAACACATAAAATGAAGAAATTGGCACCAAAGCAGACAGTGAAGAGGTTCATTTACACCTTACATCTTCCCACATAGTTGTTTTGTTAGACAGATCAGTTACATCTAACTCCCTTTTTGATCCGATCCACTAGGTATTCTCTCCACTGAAGTTACTATGGCAACAGTGTGTCATTACCTGCTTTTCCATCCAACTATGTGGCTAAAACTTTTTACATGATGCTGTATAGAAAAGGCTCATTTCCATTACTAATGAATAATCTAGTATCAGCAGGTTTATTTACACATTGCTGTAATAAACAGCATAGTCACAGGATACAAACACAATTTGGAGGTAGAAGATGCAAAAAAAACAATCAAAGGTTTGACCCCCATCTACTCACTCAAAGCGAAATGCTAGATGTGTCCAAATTTTAAGCCGGTACTGTATATAAATATAGCTGAAATCACACCACACATGTCCTTAACTCATGTGGATAGTCATTTCTGTTTTTCTTTTTTTTAAAGATTGTAAAAAGCAGCAGTTTTTCAGAACAGAGCAACAATCATGAAAACTTCAGTAGGGATGTAGTCTTAATAGGCAACTGTCTGATAAAAGATATAAATATGTGAGTGAGAACAGCTTGATTGAAAATTCAGCTGCGTTAATAAACAGCATATATGAGCACAGAGAATAGGACAGAAGCAAATGGAAGTAAAGGGCTGGCACAAAGCAGAATGAAAAAACAACAATTGACCAAGTAACCCTCCCCCAAAATCTTCCTTTGTAAAAATCTCACACCAAGCTCATATCAAAACTTGCGGAGTGCATAATGACAGATCATGAACAACCACCAGTTATTTTTCTTGGCTGGTCTTAAAGCCTCCAAGTGTCAGATAGGCACTGCTTGAACTGTACCACATATCTGCGCATTGTTGCAATGGTCACAGTCATATTTTCTAGATCTTCAAACAGATGCTCTCATCAGGGTATGTGTGATTTCACAAAGCTTCAGCATGGTGTCTGCACTGCATCCAAAACTAAATTTAACAGGGTATTTTCATAGTTGTTTTGTTTTTTTTCACAACACTCAACATTCGTGACAAAAACAACAGATGCTGCCTGTATGGTTCCAGCCTGCAACTACATTCCTTGTTAAGCCCATGCCTTGAAGAGTTAAGTCTGTTATTAAGGGTAGAAATCTGGAAAGATGTAATGAGGCATTATAAATAGGAACATATTGTGGTACATAAACCTAGGAGAGACTATTGTAGTGCCTCATATGGTTAAGTGGATGATGTTGATAAGCAGAATCTTATGTTGATTATTTTTCAATCTTTGAAATTGCTGAGGAGGCAAATCTTCACAAACTGCTTATCTCTCACAAAACAGATGTTAGAGATTTTATCATTATCATATCTTTTTTTTTTTTTTTTACAAAAAACCTCAATTGAAGCTGTGGAAAATATTTTCCAGTCATTTCTAAACCAGGCACAATGAAAACACTTTATCAGCATATTACATTTCTTCTTACTTTTACTGACTTAATGTGTCACACATTGCTGTACATCTGCAGTGTGTTTGTATTTCACATACCCTCAGTGCTGTTAGTAGAGTGGTCCGGTAATGGCGGGTGACCAAAATAATCTGGCGGCACATCCAAGGATGAGCCTCTGACCCAGTCAAAGCCATCGCCAAATGTGAACTCGTACCAGCCACAGGAACCACCCTCAAAGTCGCACTCAGCAGCTAAATTAGTAAATGGACAAAAAAATGACTTTGAATATATTGTAGCTGAAATGAGTGTTGTCCAGGGTAATAGCATTTCTCAATTAGTTACTGATTTAAGTTACATGATCTTCTCAGAGGCTTAATATTACCCACTGATTATTATTTATGATCAAAATATACTTATAGACTTTAATAGTAAAACCGTTCTGTCACTTTTTGTTTAAAAGATCAATAGGGAATTTTCAGTTTTAACTTATAAACCAAAAAGGCTGACATGTTCTGACTACACAGTCATGTCTATGCTGGAGGGCCTTTCCTTGGTTGGGTTATATATAATCATAAATGACTGTGTTCTGAGCAGTATCAACACAACCAAAACCCAAAGTGAAACCATGAGGGGTAGCCTCCCTATTATCTAAAAAAAACTCAAAGTTTTATTGAGATTTTTTATCACCTCCTCAGTCTTTGAGATAGTATTTCAAACAAAGAAAATACTTCATTAAAAAAAAACAGATGTAAACCTTTATTTAACCAGATTAAACTCCCATTGAGATCAAGATCTCTTTTGCAAAGGTTATCTGGCCAAGAGGAATGCAGCACACATCATGAGAAAGAAAATACAATTGCAAAGTACATTATACCAACAAAATTCAATTAGACAAGCAATAATTGAGCGATTTCAGCCACTAAACAGGTTTTCAATTGCAATTCATTAGGAAAAGTTTTAACTTTTTGTGTCCAGACTTTCTTAAGACAAAAAAAGAGCTCATGAGCAGAAAGTATGATGCACCAAAGGAATAGAGACTTAAAAACATCAAATACATCGCTCAATTCTTACATACCTGTAATTGCTGTAGCCACTAGGTTCAAAATACCATATATCAAACCTTAAATTGATAATTCAATAAAAGTTGGTTATTGAAAGAAAAAACGTAAATCTTACAATACATTCTGTAACAGAAATCAAAGCCAGGATTCTGAGCTAGCCTGCCCTGGTTGGCTAGTGCCCTGTTGATGCCAGGGCTCTGGCTAGGGGCATGACCTACCGCCTTCTGAGCAGATGGTCGTCTTTGTGGTGGTGGGGATTCATGCTCTGGGATTGCTGCTGATCGCCCAAGTCTTGATGTCCTCCTGGTCTGCATCTGACCTTTACAGAGGAGTGGTCGCATTTGCATGATCACTCTTATCTTTGAACTCTCTTTATTTTTCATATTCTGTATGCTGACAGAGTCACTGTGTTGTCCTGTGGGTTTATATACTAATAGCTACTTTTGGTTAGCTAACGTGTGTTTTTCTGGTACTTTAGTTTTTGTTGTGCTTTTTTCCCCAACTTGTTCATCTTTTATTGTCGCTCTTGATGATTGTCAGCTTTGTTTTACTGCAAAGGTTGTAGGATATTCTCTGTTGTGGTTATGTGCAGGTGTAGCAGGTTATCTGGTATTTCTCTTTGGATTGAAAGGCCATTGCTTCTATCTGGTGTTTCTTCTCTTTCTTCTCTCCATTCTCCTTTTCATTTCTGTACACTCTTTATTCTTTTTTTTTGTCCCCTCTGGTAATTTTGGACAAGATAAGTTAAAAAAAAAAGAGAGAATGAGTGGGAAGTGGTTGGTTGTGGGAGGCGGAGGCCCGAATACAGCTCAACTGGTCTGTCACAGACGTTGGTGTCATTGGAGCTGCCGTAGTTGGTCAAGGCCAGTTGATTCCTACAGATTCCCCAGAACACTCCAAAAACAAGGAGTGTTTGAATAAAAACTTCCTTTTGATGCCCATTTGAGAAGGTGGCATCAACAGTGTGAATTATTAACTTTCATCTGATCGTATTCTAAAGTAATAATGTACAAAATATAGTTCTTGTTTATAGAGATTTAAAATAACAAACAAAAAATAATCAAATCAATATTTTTGTGTGGCATTCTCATCTTCTGGCAGATAAATCAGGAAAAAAAAAAAAAATCCCCAATAAAATGTAAATACGTAAATTGTTACTTGATGATAAAATTCTTACGGCAGTCAGCTTCGTCTTCTCCGTGAGGGCAGTGAGGGGTGAAGTCACACACTTTGCTCTCCTCGATACACTCCCCTCCACCACAGGCAAACCATGAAGGAGGACAGGCAGATTGAGGAGCTACACCGCTCTCTGCAATATACACACACAAAGAAAGTGACACATTAGTTGAATTGATGGAACTGCGGCATTCAGGTGCAAGAAGCCTGGAGATATTTAATCAAAGAGTTGCTGTTGTTCAGACCGACTCTTCTCACGTCATTTTATCATTAAAACACCCTCTCAGAGGAAGATAGCAGATTAGATGTGCTCAGCTATGCCCTGAGTAGAGTACGGTAAGTGCATTAGCTGTGTTATAGAAGATAGATTCAACTGTGAAGTAATGTCTGAAATTATGATATTTTGATCAATATTGTGTCTAAAACCCCATTTCTTAAATGAACTCAGTTTCATGCTACTTATTAAATGTATTGGAAATATATTTGAAAAACTGCCCAGTTTTTAAACGGCTTTTGGCCATTGAGATGAATTATCCAAAATGTTGCAATGAGTAACTTCTCAATGGACTCTTCAAAAACAGGAAAAAGACACAACTGAATTAAGTATGAAAAGGATCAATGCAGCTTAGATTTGGACAACTTGTTGTGGTTCTTTGCCAAAGTGGATGCTAGCAAATCTTTGTTGGAGTTAAAGAAAGCCATTTTGAAGCACACAAAACCACACATGCCAACAAAGCTTGTTATCTCATGAAAATCAGTTACTGTAGGTAATAATTTGAGAAACAAAAAAGCAGATTTCTCAAGATAATGAGAAAAAATTGACTTGTTATTAGATGGAGATAAGCTTTGTTATCTAGAGATGATAGCACAAAAAATTAAGGCATCAGCACTCTCATATCCTACAAATATCTGCATATACTAAATTAATGACAGGGATTGATCACCTTGGTTTAATACATTAATGCAAACCTGAAGCGCTAGGTTTAAACATAATTTCTATTCATCTGCCTCCTGCCTCTCTGTTCTGCATTTTGGGTCCATTTCTCCACACTCACCTTGACAATAACAATGTTTAGGGCTTTAAGATACTTTTCTTTTTCTTCTCTTTTAATTTAATTAACACTAAAAATGCTGCTTTTGTATCTATAACACATGCACAATAAAGTGCTATCACAGATACTTCATCTCAGGATAAACAGAAAGCAGGGATAAAGGAAATCCTTATAATATGAAGACTTTAAGAAATACATTTTAGAAAATGACTTCCCTCTTTTAGACAATGCCTAGATTTCACAGTTAACAGGTCAGACTCATTCTGAACAGAAGATATAAAATCAAATCAAATTAGAGCTCAGACACAAACACACAGCAAAAAGTTTGATTTAACTCTGTGCAAAGGCCCAAGCATATATCATTTAGAGTAACAGGTTATCTCATTTGGACCCATCATCTATTTAATTACAACTAAGTATTTATGAGTTCATTATCTAAATTCACTGATGCTGTGAATCAGTCATCAAAGATTTCTATGTAACTGACATTACTTTCATGTAGTTCCCAATATTGGATGTGAGTTACACATCAAAACAGCATCTGATGTGTGATACTGTATTGAACTGTATCTGTGTCATATGACATCATAACAGTCTAAAGCCATTTGTTATTTTTCTAGGTCTGGCGGATTGACAGCTTTAAAAAAAAAAAAAGTCACCTTGACTTGAGTTTAGGTTTCAGCTTTAAGCAGCATGTGTTTTGGGAACAATTGTTCAATGTCAGGTTTTATATTTGATCAGCGAGGCTAGGGAGAAAGCAGCCTTACTATTTGAAGTCTGGAGTGTTTAATGAATCCACTGTTGAGAGCAGAAGACAGATGGTAGCAAAGGGACCCTGTGCCAAGGTGACACGAGTGTCTCGTCCACTTAGATATGCTAAGCTAGGCCCAGTGACTGTCCAAGAGATGAAGTTGCCACTGTTTAGCTTTTATTATCTTAAACTTTTTGTCCACTTATACCAAGATGAAAGGGTTTTTGGTGTGTTAAAAAAAGGCATAAATACTAATTTGATAGCCATGTATGTGTCTATTTGCACAGTTCTTTTTTTATCTTCCCCATAACCTGGAGACAATGTGCGGTTGTTTCTTTAAACAGGCATCTCAGTGTATGTTTACTTCAAAAGATCTGATTTTCCTTCTAAATCTAGTGATAAACATTTAAGTACAAGGTGCCTTCAAAGGTCAAAAATTTGGGTCATCTCTCAGGCTTTGTTGTCTTGTAATGACAACTGGTCTCAAAATCCAATGACCAAAAGATATACGAAACCCAAAACCTCAAAATCCTAAAACACACTTTTGAAACTTTAGTGTTTTGACATCTGCAACATCTAACCTAATCTAATGACACCAGTTCAGCTCCCAGAGGAGGCCAATGAGGCATAGGTAAACTGAGGGCCAAAGGGTGTAGCGTAAACACAACAATCCATAAAAAAAGTTTGAACTGCTGTTTATTTTATGGACAGAGACCAAGACCATCATCTTATGCTGGATGAATAATGGTAGTTGTAAAGTTGCTATAGATCGGGCTTGCAGTTGTACATCTTGTTAAAATCCTGTCATAAACGTCAAGTGGACCATGCTTTATCGACCCTTGGAGAGAAGAGTTAAGCTGTATCATATTCATCACCTCAGAAGTCACAAATAACCCCACACACTGTGGCACTGACTTCTCCATATTTAGTACAAGGAAATGTACAGTAAGCACTATTTTAACGATTCTGTTATTCTTTTATAAATCCCATCCTGGATATTTTAATGTCTCACCTCCCATTCATCAGTATTTAAAACAAGTTTGTGGTGGTCTGTTTATGTGTGGTAATATGTCAAAATGTCAAGGTCTGAACTCATCTGTGTAGTAAGATATTATTGAGGGAGCAGTACCAGGCAGAGTGATGCAGCCGGGACTGAAGGATAAGTCATCAATGGCCAAGACCTCTGAGGATTCACTGTCAGCTGAAAGTTCCCCTCGGATTACAACCTGGTTGATGGACAAAAAAATTGAAAAAGTTATAACTCACTTCAGTCATGGCTTTTAATGTACATGATTAGTTCATTACTCCTCCAAGAAAAGTGTATGTTTTATCTGTGTTTAAAAGCTAAATAATACAAAAAAATACATGACCGTGTTTAAAATTTTAAATTGGAAAAGTGGTATAAAATTCAAAACTTCAAGAAATGCTTACATGAGTGATATGCAAACTGGAGTATCACACCCAGACCAAAGCTAATGGCAACAACTGAAAGCAAAGCCTAATGTGGAGTCTTTCAAATAGCTCGTAGATTTTTATATCTTGGCAAAAACAGACCGATTTGTACTTATGTTATCCCTCTTGTTGTCTGAAGAACACAGTTTAGTTAACAAAGGGAAACCTGACTTTGCTCACTCTTAACCTGCACAAGTGGACATAACATGTGCAAAGCTGCTGTTTAGAAAGAGGGAGATGCTGAGGCATCGGCACAGCAGGTGCAGCTTTAGTACTCAGAGATGTGACTGTGGCTATAGTTCATTAAAATGTTGTCAAAGTCATGATGTTTGATACCAAAGTGTTTACCTGACCTTCACATAATGTTGTACAGACTTAAAAAGATATTTGTTTTGATTTGAAAAAAGGATAATGATTTTAACATGTTTTCAATTAAAATGAGAATAATAATGATATTGTTGTTGATCAATGGATCGTCAACGCTTGATATCAGAAGGTCACAGAAAGGTTGCGCGTTACAGCTTCTAGGTCGTTGTTCCATGACCAGC